>JACXGI010000420.1:18878-84208 GCA_016801175.1 Esox masquinongy
GTGTGTGTGTGTGTGTGTGTGTGTGTGTGTGTGTGTGTGTGTGTGTGTGTGTGTGTGTGTGTGTATATATACACTTATGCATAATGTTGTAAATATTTGTTTGTGTGCTGCAAATTTGGCACACGTGTTTTTAGAAATGTTTGCCAGTTCATAAGAAGTGAAGAACTGAAATGGTTCACATATATTTGTATTCAGACCCTTTGCAGTCACACTACAAACTGTGTTCAGATGCATCCTTTTTTTCTGTCTGCAGAACCTGATTGAAGGATCCCTGTGTCTAATTCAATTGATTGGACATGATTTCGAAAGACACACGTGTATATAAGTTCAGAGCAAAAACCCAAACCATGAAATCCAAGGAACTCTGCTTAGACCTCAGAGATAGAATTGTCGTGGCATTGATCTAGGAAACTTGAAAAAACAATTGCTAAAGCATTGAGAAGTTTGGGACCACCTAGACTCTTCCTAGACTTGGCTGTGAAGCCAAACTAAAGTAACCGGGCAAGAAGGGCCTGGTCAGGAAGGAGGCCAAGAAACCAATGGCCGCTTTTAACAGCACTTCAGAATTTATCTGCATAGATGGAATAACCTCCCAGAAGGAAAATCGTTTCATCAATCGGGCCTTTATGGTACAGTGGCTAGACAAAAGCCACTCCTGAGGAAAAGGCGTATGAAATGCCACCAAAAGTACTCTGAGCAAAAAGATCCTCTGTCCTGAATACATTAAACTACTACGCCTCAATGCCAAGCACTACGTTTGCTGAAAATAGGGTACAGCTCGTCACCTGGCTAATACAATTACTACAGTTGAATATGATGGTGGGAGCATGCTATGGGGATGCTTCTCAGCAGCAGGGACTGGTTATAATTGAGGGAAGGGTGAATGGCGCAAAATACAAGTTTTTGAAGAAAACCTTATGCAGAGCGCACAGGACCTCAGACTCTGGGCAAAGAACCATCCTTTAGCATAACAATGACCCAAAGCACACAGCCAAGACAATGCTGGAATACTGTACGTTGCAGCTTGCACCGCAGAGAGTTTCATTGTCTTTAGTCCAAAGAAGTGTCCTGTGGCATGAAAGGCATTTTGGCTGTGTTGGAAATGGATTGAAGGAAGTCTAGGTTTCTGGTGTGGAGGAGGGGGCCATATTCTTACTCTGTTCGGTCTCTTCATTGAGGAAATACTTTCTCAGGTGGGTAACATGCAAAATACTGCCACTGCATATGTGTTAGCTGTGTGTGTATGTGGAGAGATGAAGTTTGTATTAAACACACATCAACAGATCAAAATAAACATTTTGAGATAATAGAAAGTACTTATTCAATTTCTTTCTGTTTAGTTTAATGACAGTTGAATAGTTCATTGCTGTTTTAGAGTTCAGGGGAAGTTCAGTGGGAACTATTTGTCTTGCGGTAGTCCGGAGTCCCACAGAAATTATAACTATCAGGTTTGCCAGAACCATGCAAATATGCTGTTACCTTCCATAATGGTGGTTAACCATATCATTATCATAATTCACAACTTGGCACTTTTATAGTAGTGTGCCACACAGTTGTCAGTTGCTATTACATCATCAAGCCACACTGTCTGAATGTGTTGAAACAACAACACTCAGTGGTCTTAAGAGTGATTGAAAATCTCGACAATCACACAACAGAACGAACTATGCTAGTCTGTTATGTTCAGTGTAGGGTTGATGACATCTTCATTCAATGTTATTTAAACCTTGAGTCAACAAACATCACAAGAGCAGCACATAACTGAAAGCCAGTGATTGGCTAGGTCTTCTGCCTAGCTGTGAACTGTGTCTCAGTATGCCTTTTAAAGGTTATGAGAGTGGTCGTAAAGAAGTGAGGGAACAAACTGGAAGTCTGGACCGTTTTCTCTTGGAATGCAGTGGTTACGAAATACTCAGCTGGGCTGAGTTCCAACTCTGAGTTTCATAGTTTGATTGCTGCTAAATTTCCCCCTCTGTCTGGGATTCTCACCCTGTTTTTCTTTCTCCCTCCGTCTTCACTTACTACTCCCACCCTGTCCTGTCACATGTTCACAGTTCCTGGGCGATTGGTAAAAAAAAAAGTTTAAATACAATGCTGTCAAAAAGTATTTTTCTCCTATCAGGTTATCTATTTTAACATATTTTCTTGACTCTTGTCAACAAAAACTATTGTTTTCACTTCTTCAACCAAATCTCTTACTCAGTGGCGGAGCTTAGCTTTTTCTCCCATGGGTGTGAACCTTAGCTGCGGAGCTTCCCCCCACCACCACCACCCCCCATCGTAAAAGTCTTGCTACCTGATTTCCCAACTAAAATATAGGCAGATAATATAAATATTTAATACTACTCCAGCAAAAATGTATGTACGTTTCACGTACCATGATGAACAGAAGCTTGATATTAGGCAGCAACAAAACGTACCTGTAATTACAAAACTTCGCTGCTAGCTGCTTTTGGACCTGGATCATAACTGTAATCCCCTTTCGCTGTAAGCCGCGATGCTGCTCCTGTCATTGTAATGTCAGATCTATCCATTTTCTCTTGCTTCTGCTGCTCAACAACTTTACTTAAGACGTTTCACAGGGGCACATATCATTATATTTAATTTTTATAATGTATTGCTTTTCTTTCCTCTGAGTGGCAGACATGCATACCTATCTTCCATTTTCATGTTTTGTTACTTAATGTTCCACTGTTCAGATCCTTAGTCAACGAGCTGACAAAATCCGACGTTATTCCCGGGGTTCCAGATTCACCGACAATATAGGCCCAATCACCTGCGGACTCCACATAAAAACTGCACACTGTCATTAAAAATAGCCCAATAAAGCGGGAAACTTTCCCATCTGGCAATGCTGGCTACACTCCCACGGTCACAGATTGGTCGATCATATAATGCATTATGGAATCATAAAAATATAGATGTTTATCACTTCAATGTCAATTAAATAGTATGTAGCAAATTAATAATAATATTATTTTATTCTGTTTGCTATAATTTTTTCAACCATAAACTTCTTGGGGGGCCCCTGTGATTGGCTGCCATGGGTGCCACGCACCGATTAAAGCTCCGCCTCTGCTCTTACTAAATTAAAAGGGAACCTGAGTGAACAAATTCAACAATATCCAGACTGACTCTTCCGTGCGGCACTGCTTTAACGCGGCAATAATTGATAGTTTTAAGTCTGGCCTTTGACTAGGCCGTTCCTGAATATTAAATGGATTTCTTTTTAGACATTTTGATATGAATTTGCTTGTGTGTTTTAGACTGTCTGAGATAACGTTTGATGGCGGATTGCCTTACATTCTGATACTAGGGCTGGGTATTGGCACCGATCAATACCCAGCCCTAGTATCGATTACATTTTGATATAATTTGGATGTCATGATAATTACAATACCAACATTTCTTATTAGAGATTCTGAGAAATAAGCCTACAAACTGAACGGGGAACCCTCTAGTTGTTAAAACATGGTCGATTACTAAAGATGAATGTTAAACATTGAAGACCTGGCTCCTAACATTACATTAAATAGCTTTTTATTTAACAAATATATGAATAACCAAAATATCTGCCTTTTTTGCCGACCAAGAAGCTGGGTACAAGCACCAGTAGCTACTAGGGCTGCACGATTTGGATAAAATATTGAATCACGAATTACGGTTATGATTTGCTATTTTCAAACATGGGCGTAAACAGCATAGATAATCTCACTTAAAAATAGAGATCATAGCCTATTAAACCGGAACTATCATAGCTATTAAACCGGAATAAAAATTTAGTTAAAATTCAGTGTTCATTTTGGAAAACTTCTTACCAATTTGAAGGTGCAGCCTGGGTCGAACTATTCGTTTAACTGCTCTTTTAATGCAATGGTGTTCGCAGCGTTTGCTATGTTTGTGCCATTGCCATAGCTGGTTAGGCAAAATTTCTCAACCCTTGAGGTATATTTTCCCCGTATTAAGTTTGTAGTCACCGATATTAAAGCAGAAACTGGGACAATATCTAGGTGCCACTGTAACTAAGCAAAAGTCGTCGCTAGCAGTTGCAGTGTTAACTCAGACTAACATTGAATAACCAAGTATTTAAACAAAATTAGTCCAGGTATTTAAGTAATCAACAAAAATACCTGCAGCACCCGCAAGGAAAAAAATGACAGACGTACGATGCATGCCCGTTGCCTCACGTGAAGCGCATATCATTCACCTTTTTTGGAGCTGAAAATCACGTGAAATATCCAAATCGCCAACTTACATGCCAATATCGCAATTTCGATTATATTTTGATTAATTGCGCAGCACCGGTAGCTACCTAACAAGCACACAAGTCAAAAGGAAAATACAACCGCATCTGCTAAACTGTCCACGAAGACTTTGAAGACAAGAAGCCGTTTGCATCAACAAATAACACTTTAACATGTTGAATCAGCCTATTGACCAATTAGGACCTGAATATGTTCTGTGGTGACTTAGTTCTTTAGGTGTTCATTCATTTTTTACATGTAGGGATTACGCAAATGTCACAGGGAGTCATTGGTACGTAATAGGGATGCACCAATACCACTTTTTTCAGGTCAAGTGCAAGTAGGAGTACTTACATTTGGGTACTTGCCGATACTGTGTGCCGATACCAAGTACTTAAAGCTGCACTAGGTTTTTTCAGTAAAAAAACAAAAGTTTTCTCCCCTATAAACATGTTGTGGACCGGGTTCTGGTGTTTTCACAATTCTCTCGTCTTTTCACTTGACGAAAAAGTCAGTTATTTTCACCTATGTAGATAGTTAGTTATTGTATCAATGTCATTCACGAATGAAAGAAAAACAAACGTTGTTGTGCCATGAAATGAAATAGCTATGTCAGTGTAAAGTCTTCAGTCTCGCTAGCAATTGCTCAATTCATATGACTTTCCCAAGTAGTAAGATACTAGTAGGCCTATTTCAGGCTAATAAGGTATTAAAACAGCCAGTGGCAACAGGCAAAATACGAAAATCTGAAGTCTTATTGTTGCCGCCGAATCTCTAACCTAACCTACATGACGTTAATCCATTGTGGCTATCGAGTTGTGAAAGTTAGCTAGTTAGCCAGCTTCTTTCCTTGAGTTGTGGCTCAGACGATGACTACTTTTATATGAATGTGACAGACACTTACTGACTGTTCAACACAAACGTGTGCATACAAAGACACAGCCAGTTACTATTCCCTGACATCACTAGCTAGTTTGATATTCTGAACGTGCAGGACGTTGCTTCTCTGCTTTGATGCTCGTGCAATAGTAAAATGTGCGTGATTCAATGAATATTTCCATACTCTGCTCTTTCATTTTTTTCTGTTTTTGCTGTCTCTGGACATTTTATTTTGAGCTGCTAGCATTAGCATACTCATTGAACTCTGTGCTGTGTTGTGACTAAGGATGTTTGATCAAATTGTTTGTGTTAAATTATTGTTTTTCCTTTCCTCCTCCTGACAGTTTAGCAGAGCAGAGCTTGCACTCTACTTTTGTGATTGCAGACATTTCCGTCTTCCCGCTCTACCGATCTGAGTTCTATATTCTATACTTATGCGTCCAGAGGCGACACAACCATCAAGTTTCACTTAATGTTTCCATGACGTGGTATCGGTGCATGGTATCGGCATACTTCTGAGTACGAGTACAAGTACATGAGCCCAGAATCGGCTCGATACTGGTATAGGTTTCGGTGCATCCCTAGTACGTATGCTATGGTGCTAGGGCAGTTATGTTGCACACCAGTTGTTGCAGGAAAGGCAATGGCTAGAGGGAAGGGATTAAACTCCCATTCCGCAAGCTAGCTAGGAATGCTGGCCAGAATTTATTTTTTACTATATGGCTAGCTGATGGATGCAAACAATGTTCTTTCCTATAAATCATACAGTTATCAAAACAAAATGTTTCTAACTAGGAAAGCTAGCTAGAAAAAAGCTAGCTGATGATGGATGGAAACGATGTTCTCCCCAACAACGAGAACGACATCTGTTTCATTTAGATGTCTAAGTAGCATCATTTGTCATAATTTCAACATCTATTATTTGCAATACCGTTTTTGTTGTTGGTCATGTTTGAACTCGGTCCATTCAACTAACCCACAGGCTATAGCTGCTATCGATGTTAGCTGTGTGGCAGCAGGGTTAGCAGGCTAGCTTGTTTATTATATTATGTTTTTGCAATGATTTTTACGTGGAGCCGGCCAAGAAGAGCAAATGACATTGACTGTGTGAGTGCATAGCCATGTTGACCGCATCATCCATGTTGGTCACCACTGACAAATGCCAGCTAACAGGGATTAGATTTTCTAACTCTAACATTTTTCTCCTTCAGCAAATTGTTTTATTTTCCATGCTTGCCACGTGGGCACTGCCGACGTCTCCGCCTGGGTAGAATTCCGCTCACCGTCAGTGAAAATGAGTCGTCTTGTCCACCGCTTGCTGTCTGATACCACTTACAGCCGTAAAACCAAGACAGAACATAATTATGGCTTACAAATACAATTATTTTGAGGTTTTATTTCAAATGATATACCTAAAATGGCGTCATCAATGTTTTATGCCATCTTATGATCTCGAACTCATTCTAGCTATGAAATAGATTGATATTCCAGTCTGCCCAGACTAACTGTAGAATTTATGAACAGAAAGGCATGGCTTAAAGGTTTAAGTTTCACACGGAGAATGCTCGATCTGCTGGTTAGCTAGTTGAATACAATCAAAGTGGCCTGTTCTACACAGTACTGTGTGTATGTCTTTAATAATTCTGCCTATTAACTATTAATTGTTCAGAAGCATAGTGGTTAGAGAGAGAGGTTGACCAATAGTGGATTTTTATAGGCCGATATTATAACGATAGTTTGGAGCAGGAAAAAGCCGATAGCCGATTAATTGGCCGATACCTGGGTTCCCAACCATGAGAAATACTTTTACAGCTCTCTAGTTCATCTATCTTCAACCTTTCCAGACACAAAAGGTATTCTCTATAATCTGGAATTTTTTACCAGTAGGTACTGGTAATGTTGTTAAAGTGTGTGTGGATTTAATAATGTGTGAAAAGAAGCATTTGAATCTAACTTCTCCAGAGTGGACAGACTTCACAGCCTTCTGGGATAATGCAGTAGTCTGGAATATCACTGTGATCGTGTCACAACTACTAAGGAGTTCGGGTACTAAGAATTTTTTTTACTGTAGTTCACATATTGTATATCCACAGGGTGGATTAGGCTATCTACACATCATTATGTGCAAAGGCAGTAGACTACTAACTACAGACTCTCAGCCTTTAATAAGGCGGTATAGACCGAGGGTTTCCAAACCTGCTGTAGCCATGAACTACCCCCCTGATTCACATATTCAAGGACATAATTAGATGACAATTTATTTCAGCTGTGCTAGCTCTGGAATAGAATGAAAGCATTATTCAACGGGGGTGGGACTTTAGAAGAGGCTGGAAAATCACTGCTTACCTACTAGCAAAATACGCCTTCACTGTTGAAAATAAGTCTGAAAGACGTATTTGAAATTTTGCTTAGTGGGTTGACCGTTCTGATTGTCTTGCCCCAAAATGTCGGAAACGAACAATCTTTGACTTTATTAGAAACAGGATAACTGTTGAACTGAACATCTAAGTCAAAGTAAATACCTAAATAAAAAAATACATTTGGAACTGAACATCAAACTGATTCTAGTATGCAAAAAAACATTGTGGGTGGGAGCTATATCAGAGTTTACATTAGCCTTTTTTTTCCACTGCCAGTATGGCCGTTAAAAGTCCAGAAATCGGGCTATATAGAACAACTACCGGACACATGTTTTAAGTAGCCATATAATAGCCTACATTTAAAGAGTAATAAAACACAAACGCTATGATCCAACAAATGTTTTTATTGAAATTAGTCAGCAGAATGAACTCTTAACAATTTATTGCAAAATGTGCATATAGTCTACAACTAGGGCTGTCGCAAATATTAAATTATTTGGATAATATTATTATCGCAATAATTTGAGCCAGATCGCAATTATTTTATAGACAGCTATCTTTTTGCACAATATTTGGATTACAAAATCATGTTTCCAATCTGAATAAGGGATTTTGAAGCCAAATAGTTACCATGCAAATTATGTCAGTTTCCATAGGATGTCTAAGCCATGGGTGCAGAAGAGCGTTTGACAGCTCTGCATAAAGTTATAGGCACAGATCTGCGTACAGTTCTAGGCACGCATTTGGCACTTGCCGGGTATACATTTTGGACCCTGGGCCCATATTTGCTTCATTGTTCCCCACTGACAAAGCTTGAACCTATTTCATGAAATTTGGCTAGAATGTAGGAGATCACCAATATAGCATTGCAATATGATGGAAAATTCTTGTTTGATCTTGGCTTATGATATAATGATAATGAATTACCCAAAACATAGAGTTGGCACATAAATGTCTGCTCATCAAGCCCACTCCCCGGGCTCACCACCGTCACTTCATCTCATGGGCCAGCTGAACTAGGCTTGCCTAGTTAGGGTTTCAGCAGTTCACTGGTGAAACCCTATTGTGTTTGTTCCGGTTCATTATTATTATTATTATTATTACGGAAAGAAAGGGTGTTCTTTGCAAATTCCTGTGAGATTAAATGGCTTAAAGGTGCCCAAATTTATATGGTAGTAAAGGGCCAAAGGCCGCATCTTCTGGTTCAGTGGCATGCATGTCGGCCTCATGGTGGCACTGTCACAAGCCTCCAAAGTTGCACTTTTTGCAAGCTCACCGCGCCCACCCCTTGTGACCGAGAGTCTTGAAAATTGGTACATAGGTTTATCTCCTCATGATGAACATTTTTGCCTTTGGGACCCATAAAGTCCTCCATGATGGATTTTCCGCAATTTTGGATTTTTTGAAAAACACAAAAAATTAACTCCTCTGGCACCAAATGTCCGATCTTCACGTACTTTGATATTTGGCATCTAGGGACCATGGTTTTCAAAAGTAATATCAGCCAGACCATTATGTCAAAAAACATGGATGCTATTGACCAATGAACATGTGAGGGGGTGTGGGTTTGCACATATATAGACACATCTCCTACAAGGATAATGGTATAATAAATCTACTTGGTTCATATGTTGACAAGGACCATACGGAAAAAATGACTGCAAGGATTTTTTTTATCAACCACACGGTGGCGCTATTAAGGTTTTTCACATTAGCAAGGTCACCATACTCTCTCCGTTTTAGATACAGCCATGATAAGAGGCAGATAAGTCCACCTTCTCACAAGGAACATATTTGCCATTGGGACTCATTAACTTCGCTTTAATGGTTTGGCGGCCATTTTGAATTTGTGAGAAACACTAAAAAATGTACTTCTCTGGCAACAAATGTCCGATCTTGACGCACTTTGATATTTGGCATCTATGGATGATGATCTTCAAAAGTTATATTCATCAGGCCAGTATGTTGAAAAACATGGCCGCCATTGACAGATGAACATGTGCAGGGGTGTGGTTTTGCACATATATAGACACATCTCCTATAAGGATAATGGTATTATGATTCTACTTGGTGCATAAGTTAGCAAAGATGATACGACATTAATGACTGCAAAGATTTTTTTTTATCAACCACACGGTGGCGCCATTGAGGTTCCCCACATTTGCAAGCTCACCATGTTTAAAATAAAATCTTGAAAAGAGGTGTATAAGTCCATCTCCTCCCAAGGAACATATTTGCACTTGGGACCCATTAAGTCGGGTGTAATGGTTTTTGAGCAATTCTGAATTTGTGAAAAATGCTTCAAACGCTATTTCTGTAGCATCAAATGACCGATTTAAACCTTTTCACAAGTACATTTTAAAATATCACTGAAGGCCCCTCTGGGTGATTTCTTAATGCATATTATTTCAGTATTCCAGAATTGTATATTATGACAACAAAAAATGCCACCGCAGCAGCCCATAAACACCATTGTTGCTTATTAGATATGGAACAGTATTCTGATTTCAACTGGTTAAAATTATATTTTGAAACTATTTAGGGCAGTAGTACTGTTAGAGTATACTGAATATTTATTGAGCAACCTTCTAAGAAGTGTTATTTTCCTGAGGATCACTCCACTTGTCTTATCAATAAAACATACGCTAACCAGCAGACAATGGTTTGCGTGTTAATAATACCTTTATTTACATGATTAGTCACTATTTCACTAAAGATGGTGAAAAATAATGAATTCCGATTCTTGCATATTTAGTAATGGACAAATACGATCAGTGAAAAACACCTTTATGGAGGTTGTTGAGCTTGTTTGGCTAATTACTGTTTACGTGCGCAGCCATTTTTGTTTTCGTTCCACTGAATTCTGGGACCAAATGTCTCTGCGATCAAAGATGGTTGAACAAGACGATTCACCAATCTGACCGGAAGTTCAAATCTTGATTACCTTCCTGTCTCTGAGTCACCTGTATCTGACTTTTTTTGATAAACAATCTTTAGCATACACGTTGCAAACTGTGAAATATCACATGTGCGAAAGACCAGACATCATGTAATATTAAGTTGATTACTTTTTAACTTTTTTCTTTACCGGAAGGCAAGTAAGGTAGAGCGTTTTACCTATCTGTAATTTGCAACATCAATAAAAAAGATTTAAAATGCAATTGAACAAAATAGTAAGGTAGACGATTATTAGGAATGCGGTTGTATTAACTATGTCGGAAATTTCAGAAATGATAATTAATGACACGCTAGTTAACATTTTATGTCGCTAATAATTACAAAACATTGACGACTTGATTAAGTTATTATTTGGTATACAAGAAGATATTTTTCGAAACTGCTGCTGACCAGAGGCCTTTTATGCTGGCCTAGTGATATCAGAATCAGAAAATTATATTTTTATAATTTAATATATGTTATCATTAACGCTAGATGTATTTTACAAAGTTTGTTCCCATCAGTCTACTGATGTAGTTTCATTGCTTTACTCTCCCTCGGTTGTGCTGTTTCCAGTGCAGCTCAGATAAATCAGAGCTTTTATCCAATCAGATTTTCCACGTGCTGTCTCCGGGTGAAAATCTATCCTGAGACCTATAGGATTTCGAGTTAATCCCATCTTCTGTTGAAGCAAATGGGGAGGAGGTTGTTGATTGTCATATTCTTCAACCAATCAGATTTCGAGTTTGCCATGATGAGCCTGTCCTTTGGTACATAGCAGTCTTCTAGCTTGCCTATGTGCGCATTTTTCTGGTGGTGTGATCGGAGAGTCAGCTACCTAATTGAGATAAAACTAGTTAGCGCGTAATGTAGGAACATCTAAGATTTATTTTAACTTTATTTAGTGAGGTTTAGATTTAGATGTAGTGCTTTGTGTTAGATTTTTTGTTTAGATTTGTACTGAGCCCTGTTGTCTTTTTAAGGCACAATGGAGAAGAAGAAATGGATTTGTTGACGGATTAAGTGGCCAAGCCTTTTGCGAGAAAACATGGAAATTGCGAGGAACCAACTGTATCAGTCAGGGAAATGATTTGTGTGAAAGGATTTGTGTGGCACTTTCAATCGATCAACTACGTGCAAGTACACCTGGCTTACAGCGTCGAAGGAACATTGTTGTTGTGAGTACATTCTTACTTCTTTGGTACCTGTAATGTCATTGATTTGGGCTTTGCGATGTCTATTTGTATTGCTGCATCCTGTCATACGGCATAATGGGACTGTAATCCTTGATGGTTTCATTCTCCATGTATTCATGTTTCTGTAATTAATAGTGTTGTAAGCCTCTTGTTAAATCGCTTTATTCCACTGTCACTTTGAATATGGGATGGTTACGTCGAATGACAATAGCCTAATAGCCCATAGGATTAGATACATGCTAGAATGATTAGCTTTGCGTCCATCGTGCTGAACAGTGGCGTCGTTAGCCCTGGGCGTCCGGGGCTATAGCCACGGATCTTTTATGAATAGCCCCGGATCTCAAACGGACCAAAAAAAAGAAATAATAAAAAAATAGCCCCAGATCTATTCATCTATAATTCCGATCATACATTATGACAATGTAGACTTGTAGGCCGCTAGCGTGTAAATCACATTTTCCGCATGTACATTCAAAACCCTGTACTTTGTGTCCCGGGCGGGGCGGAAGGGTTGACTAAGCCCCAAATTTATTGTGATCCTAGCAACGCTTCTGGTGCTGAAGTTACTAATCGTTATTGGTAAGTAGGGTGAAGTGCCCCACTTTGGAAATCAAATGCCCGTCCAAGACGTTTGTGTTGGTTACTGACCTGTTTCTACTTGACAGGTAAGCAGGTTAGGACTGTAACCAGCTAATAGTTCGTTTTAACCAGCAAGGTAGTAGATAAATGTAGCTGCCATGTAAAAAAGTTGTCCAGGGTTTAATGACTTTCAAGATAGGAGGATTTCTTAGTCATTTAAATTACGCTATATGGACTTAGAAAATACACTGACATGTGGATATAGGTATGTACCGATTTCAAACTGCGAAATTGAAGAGGAGTTTGCGAACAAGTAACCGCACTTCATTGATTGTGGCCTGCTGTTACCACCTCCACGATATCCATGCAAATGATTGTGTACAGTTCATGTAATGGAGTTGGCATTAAACGAATTGCACTAATAAATCCATTCAAAACAACTATACCGCTCTATACTTGCAGACCTATTATTTATTTAACTTCGATAGCAACAGTAAGACTCTACATTAGTGATTAATCAGCGACAATAACCCTTCTAATTTTCATATGTTGCCATCAAAATAAAGGTCTTTGGTGTGTCTATAATTTGTGTTGTGTAGGCTACCCTTTCAAAGGAAAAACTATGTGGGGGAAATGATAAATGAAACAAAATAACAATTTCAATAATACTTTATATAGGTTAAAGAATATTATAAGGTGGAGCACACTGGGAAATGGTTAGAGCTTATGTAAGCTAATGTAGAGAACATGATCTAATATAAAAAACCTATTTTGATGTTATTGTTTTTAATTTGCTTGTGCTCATTTGCTTTAGAGATTGTGTAATACATCCAACCACACTAGACATGTTCATACGGCACCTTAGCCTAGGGCTAAGAGCATCCTAAGCCCTGGGCTAAGTGCTTCCTAAGCCCAGGGCTAAGCAAGTGTTCACACTTACATATTTTGAAATGGGAAAGCACCACCCTTAGCCTAGGGCTAGCTGGCCATGCTCTGGAGCAGGGTTAGCCCCGACTTTTCAGGGCTAGCCGCAGAAAAACGGTGACAAAATAACCAGTGTGAATCGGGGTCGAGAACAAAACCATAGAACGTTCATTGTCCAATCACAAAACCTGCCCTTTCACTTAATTTACAAACGCTTGTGACGCGCACCGTTACCAACAGCCTCGTCTGTTGTGGTCCTTTTACTCTGCAAAGTTTTGTCGTTTCATTATACCTGCTAAGGGTAGTTATTGCAGCTTGCTTTAGATGTAAATCCAGCAAATATGTCGAAAGAATGAAGGTTGACTAACGTTTTTCTCTTTCTTTGCGTAGTTTTGACAAAGTTGTTCAAGCAAATACAGACAGGGTGGGCATCTTGATCAGTTGATGTCATGAAGTCGTTAATTGAATCGTGGTAGCGTAATATTGATCATGCGTCAGTGATGTAGGCTACTGTAACATTATTCGCATGCCAGAGAGAACGTAACATTTGCAGCTTATTTTAAAGAATGTAAAATGGTATTATCGTATTTGTCCGTTAGCCCAGGGCTAAGGAACAGAAGTGAATCCTTAGCCTAGGTTTAAGCCTTAGCCCAGGGTTAACAAACTCTTGTGTGAATGCAGGCTAAGCTAACCCGGGGCCAGTCTTAGCCTGGGACAATGCAGTGTGTAAAGGCCTTATGTTTTCCATCCCCCCACTTTAATGTACATGGGATACTTTTTGCGGAAAAACTCTTCAATACCGCAGTGAATGTATTGTACGAAATACTCAGGAGAGTTTGTAAAATTACAAATATAATGTGAAATCATGGGGCACTGTGTTACATCCAGCAAAACTATATATTGTTGCCCCTCTTTAACCCCCAATGCAACACACTATACTGTACATGGAATTCATATTGCCTCATTATTTAGCAGCTAGTTGCTTTTATTAGGAGTCTGGCTAGTTACTCCATCTAAAATTATTCTGATGACATGAACATTATGACAGACAATTTAGCTATTTATAATTTGGCTTTTACATATGGTGTTATGTTTTCCACCCGCAGTAGCTAATCTATGCTCAGTAACTAATTAATCCACTGTTTTCATTTGTACAATGACTTGCGACTATAGGCAAATATTTATTGGAATGCAACGTTGCCAATTTAAAAAAAACTACCTAGCAGAGTCAAAAAATTGCTAACGTTAGCGATAAATGCTATCGACGTTAGTTAGCTAGTAACGTTAGCTAATGGAAATATATTTGGCTAATCTCAGTTTAAGCTAACGTTAGTCCATCTAAAATCATTTTGGTGACATGAACATTATAACAAACTGTTTAGCTAATAATAATTTGACCATTTAGAGATGGTGTCATGCTTTCAGTCCTCGGTAGCTAATCTATGCTCATGTAGCTAAGTTAATTCTCTGTTTTCAGTTGAACAATGACTTGCTAATGTAAGCAAATGTTTAATGGAATGCAACGTCGCCGTGATTATTTCGTCAAAAATAATTGCTAGAAGAGCCTCAGTCTAAGCTAGCGTTAATTCACATTAAATCATTCTGGTGACATGAACATTATAACCAATGCTTTAGCTATTAAATGTGCTTTTGGAAGAGAGGGTGTTATGTGTTAAAGCCTCAGTAGTTAATCCTTTCTCAGTAGTTAAGTAATTTCTGTTTACATTTGTTTCTACAATTCCACTTCTAACTGAGGGCTGAACTTATCAGATAAATGAAAGTCTAGAAAGGTATTGGTATTATTGTTGCTACCTGTAGCAGTCTTTTGATCATCAAAATTAAACAATTCTAAGAGAAATAGTTTGTTTAATCATTGATGTTAATAGACATACTAAAGTAAACATAACAATTTTCATTTTCAAAAGGTATCTCTTCTGACCCCATCGTTATCTTACAACAAGCTGATAGTTGAATTCATTAACATGCTCTGCGCTGGGGAAGACTGAAACTTCCATTCAGTTATATTTACCATACAATTAGGCTGCATTTATTACATTCTGCAAAATTCAAACAACTTCCTAGTTACATTGTTTGGTGCTTAAGGTGTTATACTGTTCTGATAGTGTCAGAATTTTGAAGTCTCCATATTTACCTGATGCAGAAAATTGTATTATAATACCATTTGAGGTAAATGTTATTTTGCAGTAGTTTTCAGGACATGCAAGTACATTCAGTTTGGCCCAACAGTGGTGGTATAATAGCCATAGCACTATCTGTTGTTCTTTGTCACTCAGGGAGATTACATTTGGTACACATGATCAGGGTTGTGATTTTACTTTGTGTGAATGATGTTTCAAGTTGGCCACATGGGGACACTATAGGAAAGAAAAAAACATATGTCGTATTGCTTGCAACTATGGATATAAGTTGGAAAAAAATGTGCAATCTGGCTAGTAGTAGCTTCAATGCTGAAACCCACTAAATGCTGCCTGCAGCTTTCATTTTTCTTTCTTTCTTGGTTTTGCCGGACTGCGTAAGCGGAGCCAGCCAAGAAGAGCGAATGTCTCTTACTGAGTGAGTGCCTGACTGACTACCCCTTGTTAAATCGTGTAATGGTTAGAGAAGCGGACTTGTGAACTATAGGTCCCGAGTTCGTATCTCCTCGCAGGCGAAGCGAAGTACGCATTATGAATTATTCCGTATAGACGAAAACTTTGCTGGCCAAAACCGTTACTATCTACATTATAGTAAGCCTGAAATAAAACAGTTTACTGTTATATTGCGACTGTTTCTGGTGGATTTTCGAAGTATGCATCCGTGCATGCGTTTTGTGTCAGGATAGACAAACACATTTGCTTGCTTAACATACAGTAGTTATGTTATAGTAAGCCTTAACTGAAACTGTATACGGTTATATTGCGACTGTTTCTGGTATGGAAAAGTTCATCTTCAGTCTTGCTAGCAGTTGCTCAATTCTTATGACTATTCCAGTAAGTTAGTAGATACTAGTAAGCCTATTACTGGCTAATACGCTGTTAAAACGGCCAGTGGCAAATGCCATACATCGACGCTATTTGTGGTGGAGGTAAACTTAGTAAGAAACGTTATTCAGTTTAACTGTATCAATGTCATTCACGAATGGCCAATTAACTATTAAAACAGCCAGTGGAAAATGAGGATTTGTTCAGGATAGAGACAAGAGGCTATACTGACACCTGGCAAATGTACAGCTCCGTGGTGCAGTGGTTAACGACACAGCCTTTCACGTGGGCGACCTGGGTTCGTATCTCGAGATGGCAACTCTTTCTATTGCGGGCTGGCTGAACTAGGCTTGCCTGGTTTCTGGTACCTCATTTATAAACTACCATGAATATATATTATATGGCAAATTAACTTAGGCTCTGACATGTCTTTCAAAATATTGCAAGTCCTTCTAAATAAGTGCACTTATAGCAATGAATAAAAAGCCATTGGTTGGTGTACTTAGCTGAAAGACTGCATATGAAACCGATGATGTTGTAGAAATCCACTGCAAACCTTTTGACTCAACGATACAGTTGAATGAGTCACTAAAAAGGACTTGTTACTCCCAAGCAAAGGTGTAGGAGTGAGTTTCGTAATGCATTTAAAATGTATTATTATTATTGTGTGGGGACCAATTTGTCTGATTCTTCAATTTGTCTGACCAATTTGGCGTACATGTCCCTCCTGCTCCAACGCCTTTACTCTCGAGTCAGTAAAAAGTAGTTCATTATAAGCATGTCTTTCGAGACTGCACATCACTAGTGACATCCGAGTTGCAGAGCCTGTGTAAAGGAAGGTCTTAAATTCTGCTTCTCTTTAAGCACATGTCTGGGCATTGTGCTACTGTGAAGAAAGGTCACCTGACCAAGCAAGCGTGCGTTCGCTGGAAGTCTGAGAGCTGCGAGGGACAGTTTTTAATGTGTTTGTGAAACAGTTAACGCAAAGCAGCTCCGTCAATGCCATAACACTTATCATATTAACTGCATTGTCACAATGACTGGTTCATTCTCTCTAAACTCCCACTCATTTAACTCCTCCAAAGAGAAATTGCATAGATTTATAAAAGTGATTTCTGGATTTTAAGAAATGATTTCAGATAGTCCAAACAAGAATCCCAGTAAATCGGAAAATTGTTTTTTTTCACCCTGCCCTACTCGTGAAGCGAGTATTTAAAGTGGTTATTATGACTTTGCGGGTTTTGAATGTCAAACCCCTTTCAGTCATTTTGGTAGCACAAAGGGATCTATTTGCTTTTCACGTTTTTTAAGTGCATTCAATTAAATGAATTAAGAATACATTTGCTGGAATTTTCTTGATGTAAATCAACATTTGTGTTGGGTTGATGAAGGGAAATTCTGTTGTAAGGTTAACCTGAGCATGTATAAACTAAAATTCTTATTTCCAAATTAAGCTATTTTTATATTGACCTTGAATGTTTGCATTTTGATTTACATTACAATTTGATTGTAATCGATATTGCTACAGCAATTTAGGACACGCTCAAATGTGCTGTCAGCGTACTAGATTTCATAGCTTATTGCAATGGCTTACTGGACTTGATTGTAGGGGTATACCGAAATGAAATATGGACTCAAATAAAATGAGTATCTTTCAGATTAGGATTTTGCCAGATACAATTATGATACGATTATTTAATGTTGATATCCTTGATTGCATAATTCTGAACTCAAACTTTTCAGAATTGAGTGTTTGCGGCTGCTGGGACATTGAACTTGCTACTGTGATTGTATTCTAATAAGCTGCACTTGCTCTCGTTTGCCCAGATAAGTTGTCACTCGATGACATTCACTGTAAATGGTTATTCCACTCAGAATTCATGGTAACGCTACAGTGGAGTTATATGCCTTCATTAAAAGGGACATGGAAGACATTTAATTTACATAGATTAAAAAAGGTTATGTAAAATGTGAGATGAGTTTCACTCATTCCACTGATTGATTCTTTAATTTTTCTTCAATTTTGCAGGTGGCTCTACAGGAGATGAGAATAGCATACCTTGATTATTTCAGTAGACATCCAGAAGACTTATTAACTGGAATAAGTAGTCATACAATTGCACAGGGTAGGAGTACAGAATGGCTAGCTCAAATTTATTGATTAATTATGCTTTGTTTGTGTAAAGTAAATATTTCCTAGACTGTTATAGTGGTTTTACAGACTTTATCCTCCCAAAGCTAAAAAATTTTTTTTTAAAAGTGACCTGGTTAGAAAATAATCTGCTCCCATTATAGCCCATACTGAACCTGAAGATTTTCAGTATTGTCTTAGTTGTTTCATCATCCAACATTATCATGCATTATTGCTAATAAAATGAATCCATTAATTGAATTATCTTCAACTTCCAGAAAAATGGTAGTTAATGGAAGCCAGTTTACAATTTCACTATGATATCCACATACACCTGTAATCATTACCCATATATGGATGGATAGGTCTTTCATATAAATGCTTCTTTCACACACATTCCTGTCTATAGTAAATACACAAATTTTAATCTTTTCACAATTGTTGCTTTTGTAGCTTTGCCGGCCTTAATGACGTTAGCTGACTCATTATTCCGTTACTATCTAGCTTCTATAACGGTAAAATGTAATGAATCACTAAGATGCGAGTGGTAGCAAAATAAGTAACGGCATAATGAGTATCGCCCAATTGCTTTAAATTTGCCTGGTATTTTAGACCGCTTATGCTTTCAAATGTTTCCGCTGTGTTCATTTTAACGTGACATTTGCGTTAAAATGAACACAAACGTCACGTTATCGGCCACAGCAAGAATAAAGTTCCTGACATACTGAGTTACACTACTGTTCTTAAGGTTATTAAACACAGAACGCTGACTTCATAGCCAAGCCAGCCAATGCATCCAACACTATGCAGACCCTCTGTTCTAGCAACTTCAGAGTGTTCAGTCGTCAGTATGGAAGAGGAAGTGCATCAACAGTGTGAGTAGATCGTTGTAAGATTATTTTTCACCCAAAAATCTCCTAAATTCAGCATGCCAGATGATCACTATAATAGGCGGAGGAGTATTCTATTCAGAGAACTTGCCTGGTTGGAGTGGCAGCTAGTATTCAGACCCGTTTTTTTCTCTTAGACTTTTGGACTTACTGTATGGGTAGCCTACAGTTACTGGTAAAACATTTATTTAGCATATAATGAATCATTATGTGCACTAGGCTACAGTGTGCCCATTTTGGTGCTGTTGCTGTGCGTGGTTTAATAGGGATAGCTTGTCTCAATGTCTGTTTTTAAAATTGCTCTTCCTCGCGTTTACCTTTCTTGGAAAAACACTCCTGAGAAAAAACAAGTAACGACTGTTACTATTTGCTGGAGATTGGCAACTTCAAATGTCTAATATATATTATGACTCGACGATAACAAAGAGTTGACCTCTGATTGCACGCTTGCACCTGAGTCAACATCTGTTTTCTTTTGCCGTGGCGTGTTTATTCAGTACAGCGGTGCAGGAAACGATATAGCCTAGGTTTTTTGCCGAACAATGGATGGTCCTGCAGTGTGGCGACTACCGTCTTAGGTAACAGAAAGCATGCATGCAGTGTCTACATTCAAATGTGGTGAAACAGAAAGAACATTTCTACCCAGCATTCTACAGTCCATACTGCCCTCCCCTACGTTGTTTATTGAATCCAATCGGACACACTTTTCCTTAACTCTCCACACTCTCTGGATCTAAGCCAGTTATAACAAACTGACTTTTGTGCATCCTCTCTCACAGAAAGCCACAAGAAAAACAGACAAGCCTCGACCAGAGGACCTAGATGTGACTGGTCTGACCAATGAGGGTCTGAAGGACGAGTTGCTGAAGTATGGTGTCAATGCCGGACCCATCGTGGGTGAGCAAGTCTTCATTGTCAAATAACCTAAAGTGTTTGTCTCTGCAATTTTTACTTTCTGCATATGAAATGTTTTCTGATCTTTAACCAAAACCTAATAATTAAGCGAACCAAAGTAAAGAAATAACATTTGTCTTTATTTAATGAACAATGTTATGCCACACCCAATCGCCTTTGATGTAATCTGTGACCAAATGCTTCCTGTCGATGTTGATTAGTCACATCACCATGGAAGACGTTCTTCCTCCTCTTTCATGCAGACCCCTCTAACTGCCACGTTACCTGGTCGTTTCAGGTCCTGCCTCTGTATTAGGTGTAGTTCTGGCAATTCCAAAAACATTAAATATATTGCTTTTCAGTCATTCTGGGCAGCAGACAGCGTTTGAAGCGTCTGTAACTGACCGATTGCTCTATTGAATTCCAAAGCTGGCATTGTGAAAAAAGTATTTGAGCCAGACTCTTGCCCCCAATTGTTGCTGCTAAATGACTAACATGTGAACCATTATGTATATTAAGGACATTCTGGTGTTGAATTGCTTGTGTTTAACATTGCTGTCTTACTGCATGACCCCATTATCTCACGTTGGATAGCGTGACAATTCTACCTCAATCAATCAATCAAATTTATTCATAAAGCCCTTTTTACATCAGCAGTTGTCACAAAGTGCTTTTACAAAAACACCCGGCCTTAAACCCCAAGGAGCAAACAACAGTAGTGTTGAATTTCAGTGGCTAGGAAAAACTCCCTAAGAAGGCCGAAATTTAGGAAGAAACCTAGAGAGGAACTAGGCTCAGAGGGGTAACCAGTCCTCTTCTGGCTCTGCCGTGTGAACGTATTAAGAGTACAAATTATAATAATTAATAAATGCTTGTGGGCTGAGTCCAGAGTCTATTTAAACCTAGTCCAGGTCGGGAGGGTGGGGTCAGCAGAGTGGCAGCTGAAATCGTCAGGTATCGTCTTGATCTGCAACACAACCAGGAGGACTTTGGACAGGGACAGCAATGAGTCTTTCAAGCCTGGTACTCCTCAGGTGTGGGCCAAGACCTCATGTCCTCCTAAGTTTAAAACAGGGCAGGAGAAGGAAAATTTAGAGAATGTGTTCCTTAGATCTACAAGGATTTATTGTGGAGAAGGAGTACTGACCCTACTCCCCCAGCACAATAATATAGCAGCATAAGACCTTGGGGCTGAAATATCTCCCATTATGCAATGCATAACATGTTAGCTCGAAAGTTCGGCCAAAATCTGCTGTCATAACATTCTAAAATATTACCCAGGCATTATCTGAGATTGTCTGTAGAAACCAGTGTCTGCCTTTCTCCAGAGAAAATCAGTGCATCGGTCAAGTTATTTGGGGCAGCATACTTAGTTGCACCGCTTTACACCTAGCAAAGGTTTTTTGCTTTAAGAAGCAATAATTCTAATGATTAACAAAAATCTGACGGCAGCAATTTTAAACATTTTACTGAGTTTACTGCCTGGTACAGTTCCAACCTGAATTTGTGAAAACTAAAGAGCACACATCCAGTGTACCAGTAGCGATTAAATATGTGTGTTTGCCCACTGAAATGAGATAGGTCAAGGCCTTGGCTAGGATAACAAGCAGGCAAATTAGCTTCCTTGAGCTTATTTCTGACCATTTCTGCCGAATTCTTCAGTTGTGCAAACCCACGGTTGCATCAGCTGTCCAGTGGCAGGTTTTAGACGGCCTTACAGGTGAAAATATTCTGTTGGGTCTCCAACCTTTCCTGGAATGAGAGATATTTAAAGTGAAACATTGCGTCTCTTGTTGCGTCTTTAAATTAGGGAACTTCTCATCTCCCCTGCAACTTTTTCCTAGGTCTTTATTGTAGAAGAGAAAGTACTGCGCAACAGCTCGCTAATATACTCGGTCCAATAAGTGTATAGGGTAAATGTAGCTTGCTGCTATTTCACACACGCAACAAATGGCTCTAAATTATGTTCCATTTGCAGTGTAGAATTGATTCAATTTCAGAACAATGAGCTGATGTCTGCTTGTTCTGTGAGCAGTTTTTAGCGAAGGCGGGAATGTTGTTAAGAAACGCATGCATTGAGAGCCAACGTTTTCATAGTACTCGTTTCAATTGCGCAGGGTTATATCTTAGCAAATTTTGGTATCAAAATTATAGCTGTTGCTGCTACCAACAATAGTTTCTTGATCCGAACTTGAGGATCATCAAACTGCAATACGTACCTTATCGTGGGTTGTGTTCCATTTTTCTCTTCAGTTGAGCGGAGAGCCCTGTTTGTTTCCTTTTTGTGATGGTGGAGGCCCCTAAGCTCAACAGTGAACCATGGCATGTTGCTGTATGATAAATGTTTTGGATGGTATGAGCCTGTCGGTGTAGTCATGTTTTGGCATTGCGGTCCTTGATTATGGCCAAATTTATGGTCTAAAGGCATTTCTTTATGTCCCCAATGCTTTGTTCAATTTACCATTTTATGTTTGAGAGTAGGGCTGGGTGATATGGCAGAAATAATAACTTATTTTAAACAGCTGGTGAATAGGCTGTGTACAAGTTGACGGTGCAGTATCGGAGTTTAACTGTTTTTAAAAAAATATTCTAAATGGAACGTTAAATTAGACTAAGTAAAATCAGTTAAATCTGCATGCATTGTATTGAGAATGTATCTCGTAACTCTAACTAACAGTGACTTGTTGTAACCCTTACCCCACCATAATTATAATTTATCAATGGCTAAGCACAGCCTGAAACACTGCCCATCTGAGCCACTAGTTGGCAGCATATTTTATTCAGGGCACTACGCATTTCTTGGCTTCTAGTTGTCCAAAGTAGCTGTTGCTTTAGTCATCGGGTTGAATTTTATACGTGTTCTTTCAAGCAAGCTATGTTATTGTAGGTTGACGAAAATGGAGAAAAGTCATGTTTTCATGTAGTTTTCTCCTAAGTTTATCATATATATTTTTTTTTTACCTGATGAAAACTGACGTTGTTATATCGTATCCCTCTAAGCCTGTGGAGAACATTCTACAACCGTAAATTGTAAGAACTATATCTTTGTGAGATTGACTGAGAATTATAGGTGCCATAGTGTAACTTGTGCGCCAAAACGATCTATTTGACCCGCTCCGTTGTTGCTCGCTTGACCTTAAAATATTTGTTAAAGTGAAGGAAATTGGGAAAAGTGTCTTTAGCATTGGGAAATATGCTGTTCTTCAAATGTTCAACAGTCACCAATAGGCATCCCTTTCTCTTGTGCTACTCTTGTGCTACCTAGATAAAAATGATTGTGATTCTGCAGAATTTACCGGTTATGAGTTCCAGCTTCCGCCTTCACATTCAACAGCATCTTACGCATCTCAGTAGAAAATTGAATGGAAATGGTTCTGTTTACATTTTGTTCCTGGGATTGTGTTGTTCCTGGGATCTCGGTGTTGTCTCCAATTGTTTCTAGGGACCCATAAATGCAAAATAAGGATAATGCCTCATGCAAAATAAAGATAATGCCTCATTGGCTAAGTGCAACATGTTGTATTTGGCCTCAATCTGTTAAGCAATTTTGAAATGGTCCTATTGATGAGTGGCTGTTGCACTAACCCAATGAGGCATTATCTTTGTGTATCGCTGCGTAAGTATATGTATTATGCCAAAACATTGTTTGTTAACAATACTTTCTGCAAAACGGTCCCATCAATCTCTGAAATGTAGGGTATGGCTAATCTTCCACTCAATTTATGGAACACCTTATGTTTTACACCATATGTCTATAATTTAACAAGTGACTGTACTCTGCATGATTGTTTTTATTATAATTACAAATTAACTGACATGGTCAAATTTCATGAATACTGTTCCCTGATGAGGAACTTTGCATGAAACGGAAACATGAACATTTTTCGATCATTTGTAATTCACACTTTGAAAAAATATATTTTCCATAATTCCTAGTCTATATGCGAAGCAGTTCCCTTATTCCACCACTTGACTTTGTGCATATGCATGTTTATTTCTTGCATAAATTTGCAAACCTTCTCAAGCAAACTTTCTTAATGATAAATCCCATACATTGTTTAGAAATAATCGCACGCATGTTTTACACACGTTTCTGCATAAGCACGGTTGATAAATTAGGCTTCTGGTCTACTTAAGACAGGCTGCCGCCTGCAAAGCAAATAGGTGTCTTTGAATACGCTAGTCCTCACCCACAGGACTTTCTGGTTGGACTAGGAGAGTCGGGGGGAGCTGGATGGCTTGCTTGGTGCCGATGCCCAGGAGAAAGGCATGGCGGGATCATACACTTTCTAATTCTGTTATATAGAGAAGACTGCGTTGTCGATTTTGGAATGGTTAAAAACGATTTTGGAACGGTTCTTATTCAAGGTAGCTTCTTCAGATGGAGCTAAAGTTGAGCCAAAAAACCACAGTTCTTGACATCAGTGTTAGCTTTCCTGCTATAGAGCTCTTTGAGGCTGTGATGTTTGCCCAGTTAAATTTGATGCTTGCTTGTAAAACATTTCTTTATTTATTCGTAAATGTACTCAGCATTTCTGTCCTAAACATTCAAATTACATTAATATTTTAGTAATTCAGTGGACGCCCTTATCCAGGTTAACCCACTGAAGCAATTAGGATTAAGTTCCTTTGAAAGTGACAGATTTTTCACCTTGCCAGCAAATTACTACTTTATTATGTTTCTTTGATCCAGAACGATAATGGCTTTTCTTTCTAAAGGAAATTTAATAATTTTTTTAGCTTTTTTGAATGCCCATTATTGTTTTGGTAACCACCTCCTATAAATTATAAGAGAACAGGGATACATGAAGTTGTATTAATTTTAAATTAATTTATTGTGGCAGCCTCGACACGTAAGTTGTATGAGAGAAAGCTCCAGAAGCTGTTGGACATGGGTCCTCCTGAAGCTGTGGCCCCACCGGTGGTCATCACTAAGGTAGACAGCAACCACAACGGCAACTCTGACTCCGACCGCTACAGCGACAAGGAGGACGGTAATCAACCTTATATCCTCTTTCTTAGACCAGACATTTTACAGATTGAGATGTGATTCATCAAGCAGCTGACACTTGCAGTTGTGCAATGCTTTGCTGTGTTATAATCGGTATGTTTTTTTTAAATGCCTACTTGCAAACCAAAATGGCCGTTTGGTGTAATTCAAAGCATTGTTGATTGGTTGATCAAAACCCTGACAGCATGATGTTGATTTACATTGGGTTGTGTGTGCTGTGTGTGTTTAAGAGGTGACAGCAGTCCCGGAGCCTGAACCTGTACCAGTCCCTGTGGTGGAGACACGTGTCAGAAGCAGAGGGAAGATCCCAGTTCCGATCACCACCAGAACTCGTAGCAGCCAACACAACAAGGTCAGTCCCTCTTTATTTTATTATCTTAATTAAATTAGCGGACAAATGTTCATCCTCACGTCAAGCTAATCTCATGGTTTTACATTCTTTCAAAGCCTGTCATACTGAATGTATTGAAATGGCAGTAGCAGGGCAGCCTAATCGTTAGAGCATCTGTCTAGTAACCTGAAGGTAGCTAATTTGAATTGCTGAGCCAGCAAGATGAAGAATCTGCGTTTCAGTCCCTGAGCAAGACAGTTCCCACTAATTGCTCATGTAAAAGTTGCTTTGGGTAGGTGCGTCTGTTAAAGAAAATTGTCACCAAAAAGGCACCAAAGGTTTGAACCAGCATAGGAAGGAAAGTTGTCTTTAACTGGAAGTTCTTGACAATATTTGGACAGTAGCCTCCTGCCGATATGTGAGAGATTTTTAGAGATTTTAGTGTGCAGGTTGTTGCAAAAAAAAAAAAAATCTGTAATAATAACATGGTAAAACAGGAGAAGAAAAAATATGTATTCTGAATTAAATAGCTTCTGTAAAGAAAGTTGTGACTTGGTCATTTTGTGTGTAGCTGCATATTTTGCAACATTTAGTAATCACATTAGAGGCTGTAACATGCAGCTTTGCTGGGCTCTTAATCCAGTGTTGCCTTTATTAGACACTGGTGAGGGTGAAATTGAAAAATGTGTGTGTAAAAAATAAATAAAGTAAATATTTTAATTTAAAAAAAAGGAAGAACTTTTTGTCTGAACCATCTCTGTTTCTTTCTCTAGGAGTTAGTGCAGCAGGCTTTGATTTCCTTCAAACCCACATGACGTAAATTAGCTCAGGGGTAGGGAACTGAATTCTTCTATGGCTGGTTCTCCTCTCCAAACAGATGGCCTGGGGGCCAGATAATTATTTATTATTTAAACATTGCACAACTAACCGAGGACCTTAATAAACCATCCAATTGGTAGAGACAGATGGTTTGTAAGGGCTGGGACATAATCAAAAACAGACTTTGAATAAAAATGTCAAATCTTAATTGCATTGACACATTCTCTTATTAAGGCTTGAAAATGGAGATACTTTACCTTTATAGCAGATTCCTTGGTGATTTTATCTTCATACAATAATAAGAATAACATTTAAAAAACACTAGGCCAGAACTTAAGGGACCAAAATAAATCACGTGGCCTGTGGCCTACCACTGGATTAGCTTGTTTTCTCTGGGTGCTTCTAGTCTGCTCATTTTTCTCCCTATTCTACCCATTCTCTTTCTGCTCATTTTTTCCCTCAAAGTAACAATACTTAGCCCTTGTGTTTGGGTCTGTGGGATCAGTTTTCAAAGTTCACTAAAATAAAAATGATACAATTATTCATTTTTTCCACGAGACTCATCAGCTCATTATCTGTGAAGAACGTGATAGACAGCATTTTCATTGAGTGCACACTGTGTGCACCTGCTGCACATTTATATTACATAATTGTGATGTTTGGGTCCGCTTGACCCGAAGGTAATAAAACAGGTGAAAAAAGTAAACATGGTAAAATATGAATCAAAAAGGTTTCATATACGCGCACACACACACACACACACACGCAAGATTTTAACATAGTTACATTTCGAGCACCAAGAACGTGTCTGCTTTCGCATTTCCCCGCACTCGTTTCCCTCTCTCATGTGTGAAACTATACGCTGTCTATTTTACAACCCTGGGCCCAATGTCACTGTTGACGAGCAGCTTATGCCATTTATGGACCCCAGTACATGCCATCTAAACCCACAAAATACGAAATCAGCATTTGGGCTACCTGTGATGCTGCTTCATCACATGTGGAACTTGGACGTTTATATGGGGAAGCCAGATCAAGGAGCCCTTGAAAAACCGAAGGATGAGGGTTGTCCTGGACATGACGCAGGGACTTTGTCTACAACATCCTGTGTGACAACTTTTTTTTTTTTCTTTTTTTTTTTAGCAGTTAAATACAGGGAACAGGCCCGTTGATGAATTTTGTGTTCACAGCCAACACATCCCTGGTGTCCGACATGCCGAAGAAAGGCAGAAATGTCAGTCATGAGTATGCTACATAGGGATGGGAGAATTTGTGGCCCGGAGCGTCCAGAAACTGAAACCACAATGCCATAAAAAGTGGACAGTTCAGACAAGTCGGTGACTGGCTACAACAGTAAAGAAGAACCCTTCACTGGTCACTTGTGATATTCTTCAACATGACATCTCGGCGTATAGCGGTTTTGTCATTTGGAGACGGCTCTTTCTTGAGGAGCTGGGCAAGGCATCGGTAAAACCCATAGACTGTAAAAAAATATTGACGTAGTAACAGTGACGTCACCCATAGGTGTCTGAAGACCCGTTATGAAGCTCATTTTAGGCTGAGATGGCCGTCGCCATCTTGGCAGTGCGTCACTCGGCCTAACTACTGGATAACCAAAAATGGGCCAAGAGGTGGGGCGTGGTGGTGGGCGTGGGCGCAGCTGAGGTGCCTGGCTGCTGAAACAACACCCACCTAGTGCAACATTACTAAGTTAGCAAAGGCTAAGAAGCTAGACTAAATGCTACCAGTATGCTACTCTGCGTTGCTAGCGGTTGCTAGCCGGGTGTTGGTAGACAGTCACCGTAATGTTACCAGCTTACACTTGAGGCAAGTTAACCTGAAACTATACAACAAAACATAGATGCTTAGAATGCTTCAGCGTTTTTTAAGATATAAATGTGGTAATTTTGCAACTCTAGATTTTGTCGAGACGGTAGACTGTAAAAAATAGATTGAGACTTGCAGATTATATATTAGATTTTTACATAACTTTAGTTATGAGCACTGTATGGTTACGAGTCATTTATTTGGATGCCACTTGATTATAACCTTACTTGTCAGTGAATGGAGATAGCTGAGGCAATACCAGAAAGACAAACCGCTAGGAGTGACAGAGCCAGCACCACACCTGTCACTCAGTAGACCACGCCCCCTAATTATGAGACTTAATATAATTTAAATGGATGAGTTATAAAAAAAATTCACCCCCCTCACAGTTGTCATAAAGGGGGACATAAGCAATATACACCAAAACCATTTTTTGAACCAGGCTGTAAACATGTTTATTTCTGCTGTGAAGTTGGGCATTTTGCCATAGAGATCTATGGAGATTGCTCCCTTTTGCAGTCAGACTCAAGGGGCCATTCGATGAATTGCAGTTTTTGGCACTTCCTGGTAGGCTTCATTTTTCAGCCTCGGAGTTTGCCCCTTGATAAAACCTCAGATCCAGAGGCCACATCCCAAGGACCCCAGTTTCGACAGCCATTGTGAGGAGGGTTCAGGAGGAGGAGCTTATTTCCTCTTATAATATTTAATAACTTCAATTCAAAACCTTATCTGAGAGTTGTGGTAAGTTTAAGCTCGTTTCTCTTGATACTAAACTGTGGGAAGTGTTGGTGCCACCTGGTGTCAATCTACTTTTCCAGATGGTAACCTACTCAACTAAATGTTGCATCAACATGGAAGCTTGTTTGTTCACTCCCCACTGAACTCATTGTTTCTGTGAATCTGGTTTTATAAAGTGTTTGAAGGTGGGTGGGCAGGGTTTGTGAAAAGTGTGTGTGCATTTATATCTGTAGATCTATGATCACCTGGAGGAGTTGGAGGAGGAGGAGGAGGAGGAGGAGGAGGATGATGATGATCTTGAGGAGGATTGGCCTGTGTTGAACATAAAGAGACAGTCACGGAGAGCAACTCATAGAGTTGACCAGATGGTCCCTGCCAGCGATGATACTGTAATATACACTGGAGAAGAGTTCAATGGTTGATAACATGAATCACTATTTTTGCTGAAGCTGTTTAGTCTGGTTATAGGCCTCTGCCTTCACTCAATGGGTTTCCTTTATCCACGGTTACTTATATGTTGGGAATTGTTTTAAAAAGCTACTGTTGAGGGGGCGAGTCATCCCTTTCTTCACGTCACTGGTCTTCACTGTATTCCAGTGGAGTGAACACTGCACTGGTGGCAGGTCTCACCATAATCCTTGCTGTCAAATTGCCAAAATTGTTGAGCCTCCGTCACCTCATCTCTCTCCTCCTGCTCCAGGATGTCTCTGAACTTTCAGGTGCTGAAGTAGTTCTTCCTCCCAGAGAGGTGAAGACTAAGGCTCCTCTGCCTCTGGTATGTTTTTAATCTACATGCCTGGAGTAAACTCTCCACTTATCTGTTTGTCGGTCTTCTATCTAACTCCCTTCTTCCTCAATCCATCCATGTTCCAGGGGGTCCTTATAGATTCCAGGCCTGTCTCTAAGCCCTCTCAGTTAGTGCAGGACCTAGCCCAATCCGTGAGGCCTCTCCCTGAAGAAGTTTCTGTGCAGTGCACACGCATATCACTTGATCCTTGAATCCTGCATTGTGCATCTGGAAATGCTGGTGTAAATTCAAACGCTATGGAAATAATTATGCAAAGTTTATGTAAGTGTATCTAGTGTCCCACCCTCCCACTACTAGACTAGGATTGAGTGTTCTTTCCTTGCTCCCCTCATTTACTAGGAGATGGATGTTGTCTTTTAATCGATCACTGGAAACATTTTACTGATGTTGAACTATGCATTGGCTAGTTGAGTTACATTAACATTTGTTTGTGTGTGTTTGGAATACATACAGTATGTACACTACTTGGGCCTAATTTGGCTGGTTTTGAGGTGTTTCTCATGTGCAAATGGCTGACTTCTTAATGGAGATTATGTACTCAAAAGTTGGGAAAACCTGCTTCTGGTCATCTGTCACAAGATGGATTGGGTTTCAGTTGAGGTTTGGCAAAAGATTCAGATAAAGGCAAGTGGGTTGTGCCAAGAGATACAGCAAAGCCTTGATGGCAGAAACACTGTACAGTGGATTGAATGTGAAACTTGAGGACCTATGAAAGGTTAGCTGATTTAATTATCATCAGGTAAACCATGATAATGTCCACATCTTCCTTCTATATTTTTGTCTAGATAACGCAAGATCTCTTACCTCTGTATTTACCTGGATGAGCATAGCGTTACATTCCAGGGGGCATACAGAGACTTCACTCCAGACTGATCTGATTACTGAATCATTGTTTTTAGGTTATGGTCGTCGACTCAGGCAGACAAAAACTATTTTGTTCTTTCACGTTTGTATTGGGACACTGCACAGATGTGAGACTGAGTGCTGTTGGAGAACTATGGAGTTGAATTGTCAACGTCTGCATTGCTTTTCAGATGTTGATCTACTCAGAGATGCGTAATAGTCTGAAAACCACCCTCTCTGGATTATCAACTAGGCATGCTGATTAATGTCCAGTTAAAAGAACGTGTCCAGTTGGCAGACTTTCTATTCTAGTTGACCACCGCTTAAGACTTAGCTGTTTTTAGCTGGCATCAGTCCAGCTTGTGAACGAATAGTAAGGTATTATGACAAATATATTTGTTTCTCTAGTGTATTTATCCTACTGTGTATTTTCATATGTCTATCTTCTCATCTCACTGGAATATATATAGTACTCTATTGTTTTGTAGCTGTGCTGTGAGTATGGTGGTCATGAGCCAGTCTCCCTGCTCAACACAGCTCTCATTGAGGTTTGGCTCCAGTCTCAACGACTGCATTCATATAGCTGATTTAATTCTATGCCTACCTAGGGGGGTCACGCTTTTGGGTATTTTGTCTCATTTTAGCTGTTCAGTTTGCACTCTGATCATCACAGGCTGTCAGTTTTGGTCTCTTTCTTGCTGTCAGTTTCTCTCCAAGGTCTGTAAGGAGTTTAGGCAACCAACCTAAATTTTATTTCTTTTCCATGTCAGGAACCTGCGCGAAGTGACCGTGCTTCAGTAGGACAAAGTGTTACTTCCCTAATAAAAGTGACTGCGGTGGGTAGATCTGGTTTACACTGTCCTCTTATGGTAGTCCACTCATCCAGCATTGCCCAATTGGATAAATTCTAAGTGCACCCATCTAACTGCTGACCAGACTAGTAGAGTTATTCACTCTGCTCTTCTCCACGCTAAAGGGGGTACAACAGGAGGTGCGCCCAGTCCTAGCAGCCAAACATACCTCACACCCTTGTTTGTCTGGAAATGTCCCAGTTGCCTCCTTCCCCGTCAGTCCTGTGGGTAACCATGTCTCTCACATCATCGCCTCACCTGCACCATTTCAAGTCCGGAAGGAACAACTGGCATCCCTGTCATCTCTCTCTGCTCAGTTTGATTCCCTGTCCAGTCGCTTTACTAAGGTATACAGTCATTGTCTGACTGTTGAAATCAAATTCTGTTTCCCACTTGGAGGTTTGTTGGGGTTGCAACCTTTATCTTTTGATGTGAATTTAAATATGTGGTTGGGTGAACGTGATCTGTTTTTTTTACTCAACACGTGGCACAGTAATAAGAATAATGGTTGATGTTACACAATGGTGTGGAATGTCTACAGTTGTGTTGTGTGTGTGGTGCACAGCTGTTACTGAGACACCTGTTAGTAAGACAGCTGGTGTGATCGACTCTGTGCCTTCAAAACAACACTCTCTGCCTGTCTCTCCATCACAAACATACATACAGGTGCCCATAACTCTTTCTGAACAGGACCAACATGAGCCTAAAGTTGTCTTCCAGAATAGGGAGAGACGGCAAAAAATCATCCCCGTCCTCTCCTCAGTTACCCCAGTGAGGGTCCAGGGCAGTGTATCCAATGTTTCCAAGGAGCCATGGGTAGGGGTCATTAAATTCTATGCAATATAAATGTACCTCCCATGCTCGTTTCTTAAGTAGGTAGGCTAGGCTGTTCACATGGAATATGTTTTCCTTATGTTGCTTTATTGTGACTGTAGTCGAACATGACTTATAGGCGGATTGAACTAGGCTGTGGTGGAAAATCAAAAGTTTTGGGATTAGTGAGTGGTTACATGGTGCAGGATTGTGGAATGCAACTGAGCCCCCTGGTGGTCACAGATCTAAAAACCCTCTAGCCTAGTCAAATGGATTCCCCTTGAGCACTTCATTGTGGTTTTTAACTTTGTAATGTTCACACAACATTTTCCCATTCTCTCCATAGTAGCAGTGTCTTTGCCTCAGAGTCTTAAAGGATGGCTTGTGTGCTTCAGGTGGAGAAGATAGCAGCAGGTGAGCAGACTCCCAATAGACTGGACGAGAAGGATATTCTCAAGCAAATGTTCCCATATGAGACAAACACCCCAACAGGAATCAAGTAAGAGGCACACACTACACATGGGTACATGCCTTAAATTTAATCATGTCAACAATCTTTGATAGATACGTGTCTGGCAAAGTAGCATCCAGTAATTCATGTAAAGCCTGTCCGGGGAGTAATCTGTCCCATCTTGATAGTAACACTTCCCTGATCACAATAACTATAATCTGGACTAGGTGTGGAATTTATCATACAGTTACAATGAAATTCCATGTCTCTCACTCCTCTCTTGTCCCTTTAGCGCCACCTGTCGACGTCCCATCCGAGGTGCAGCCAGCCGACCCATAAAGTCCAGTGACCTGTGGACAGAGGAGACACTCCTCCGTTCCACCTCCAACTCTAACTCCTTCACAGAGAGCCGCTCCTCCGCTGTCCACAGGGTAACGACCCTGCCCCCGTCCTCTAGGCCGGTAACATCTGCGGCATCCCCTGCTGGCAAAGCTGTAGCACCACGCCGTGGCCTGCCTGTCTGGCTGCAGCTCTTGATGCTCAGTGCTGTGGCTGGCTTCATCTTCTTCGTCTACCAGACCATGGAGGCCAACCCAATGAATCCTTTTGGAGGAGCAGATTCCACACAGGCCAGTGACAGTGAGGTCAGCAAGTGAGGCCTGGACAGCAGCAGTCCCAACATAATGTTACCGCCCCCTCGTCATCCCCGTATCCTAGACTTTTTGTTGTGCTTTTTTTTCTCCCCCTCTCCCCCAATTGCTTTATCCCATTGTTATTTCAATAAATGGCCTCAGCCAATCTTGCATATGACACGGTCCGATATAATATATTTGACCTAGAAGTTGACTCAATCTGAAAGGACGATACTTTTATCCATTTGTTTCTGTTATTCCTTTCCTCCTCTCTAAACATGTGAGGTTGAGAAAAAGCACTCTCAACACTCAATGCCTGTTAATGAACATGTGCCGCAATGATAATGTTTGGACTTGCTTTGTATGGTGATATTTTAATGTGTTCTGCATGTTGCGGATAGTCGAATGATTGTTTGTGTGAGTCCAAGAGAACTTCCTGTGTGTATGATTGTTTCTCGCACTGTTGGCCTTAACAGTGTTTTCACTGTCAAACAAGATAGAATTTCATGCAGAAGTTTAAATCTAAGCAAATAAGTATTGATCTAACCATATTGTGTGTCTGACAGGGATTCTTAAAACTCATGTAAACATATATAGGTCTTCTATACCCAACTTTTTTTAGATTGACATTGTAGCCTAGTTAATAATGTATTATTCATTGTAATAAATAATGGAACATCCTCACAAACACACCTGCCTGTCTTACATCTACAGTACTTTCCTTGAAGCATTATTTTCAAGCTTCAGTGGGACATCTGGACCTTTCAATGATTAATTTACAAGGTCATATTGAATATCCTGTACTTAGCCCCTAGTAGAAACCAGCAGTAGTTTTACCTATTTAACTAAGAACCATTAAGCTATTTTTTTTGTTTTGCTTTACCTGGGCACCAACTGTGCAGTCAAAAGCATTACTGAGCCACCTTACGTCCATTCCCAAAGGATTGTTACATATGGATTGCAGTAAATTCTCAGGCAGTCTGTATTTTTCTTACACAGATTACCTCCAGAGATGGAACACTGCCTGCTTGTGCAGGCCTAGAATACTACCAAGGACTAGAAATAGATTAGAGGTCATCATAATCTTCTTAGACAGTCAGTGTATCGCACTTTCTTTTTTTGTCCTATATCTTGTTCTGACTTTCTCTAGCTATGTCTTAATACAAGTAAGCAACAATCACACATCAAATGTCGTTATTCTTCCAATGATAGTGGTGGCACTATCACTTTTCCCAAAACTGCATTTCAAGGACGTTCTAGTATTCTGCTACTATGATATCGCTGACCGGCTTAGGAAATTAGTATTTCGTGATTGGATCGCGAATTTGAGTGTGTAGCAATGTCATTCCGTAAGTCATCCGTGATAGGAGAGAAAGCCTAAGGAGTATTATTTTTTTTTAACTAACTGCTGACGTCAGGGAAGGACAAATTGATTTACCGCGAGGTCATTCAGCCCCTGTGAGCTGCCGGTTGCAGAAGAGCAGAGACGCCATTTTAAGACAGTGAGTGGTATTGTTCAATTACATCTAACGAAACATAAGAAATTACATTGCGGTTGAAAAGGTAGTGTGATGTGTTAATATTTAATGCTTTGTTTTGGACGTTTAGAGTCATCTGACTAAATAGCATGCCCATGCTGTGCAACCTTGCCACCTTGGCAACGCTAGCTGGCCACTTTGTACTGCTGCTAGTACGTTCGCTAGCAGTACTGTGCTGCACCGACCGTTATCTGGACACTAGACCTGCGCTGAACTGTGCCTAGCTTGCTATCTTTTTGCAATATTGTACAGTGTTTGTATTTTCATTATCTCAGTGTTTAGAAATTATTTGTCAACTGTACATCCTACGTACGTCAGTCGTACGTCCCCTGTACTAGCCTGTCATCCATGTCTTGACTGCTGCTGATCTTGTTTCCATAGGGATAGCACAGTAGTTTACTTACGTACTCTCTTAATCTACAGTCTAGACACCACCATGTACCCGAGCACTCTCACGCAACTGTCCCGGGCGAATCCCTTCAACTCCCCGCTCTTCTCCCTTAAAGAAATCGAGGAGCCCAAACATAGCCTTTGCACAAATGGACAGAGTCGCAACCTCGCTGCGGCAGCAATCGCCGGTAAGTGGCATGTCGGTTCTGCCGGCTAGCTGCCTAGCGAATTTGCTAACCTGCTAGTATGCACTCTGTTGAATTAAACGATGTAAAATGATATGGAGATATTTGTGATAACTTTTTATACTGTAACAGTAGACCTCTCTTGTTGACTGTTGTCTAGCAAAATAACTAGGTATTGGTATGCCATGGAATGGGAAATGTCAAACGCAGGCAAGGCCTTGTCTGCGCCTATGGAGCTGGAGGACATAGAAGGGCAAATTGAAACTTTGAAATAAGCCGCAGGTGTTTGAACTGAGTACATGCCGTCTGGCCAATTTCTGTTTAACACGAAGGTGAGAGAGTCCTGTTTCGAAGGGCACAGTGTAATTTAGGCCAATGTCCGGCCATTGCTTTCTAGCACGCCAACCAGCCTAATATATGCATCTGACCGCAATGGGTGTCTGACTCCTAGACCAAGGCATTTTACTTCGTACTATTTCTTATACTTTGGTCAAGCGTTTAGGATCATGCCAAATACAGTCCTTTTTATCAGAGCATGGCCTTCCAAGCAACAGAGTTATGGAATATTCTGGCTTCAGTAATATTACTGCTGATAGTTTTTGCTTTTCCTTTGATTTACTAATACATTTGTGGTATATTTGAAGTTAATGGGGAAACAGGAACCAACTCATTTGAGTCAGGTTATTACTTTGTTTTCACGCTTAAATCCTTCTGTTTATAGCCTAAAAACAGTAGACTGGTTGGGTAGTTTAGTTAAATAGCTGCTATGCTGGTGCAGTCCATCAGCTTGCCCTCACAGAAAGTGTTCGATGTGTGCATGGCCCTTTGCACCTATGATGCATATGAAGACTAGACATACAGACGGGAAAAGACGGACACGTACTCAAGCTTCACTTGACCTTTAGTCCAGTTGAGATGCAGTTTGCTGTGTTATTACCAGTTGTCTTATGAACAGAATCAACACCCAGTCCACATTTTGAAAGTTTTGCCCATCTTTCTTCAGAGGGAGACAGCTGTGAGTTCGGCTCACAGAAGTATTTACTCCTGTGTGGGTTTGGTGGCATCATCAGCTGTGGTACCACACACACAGCGTTAGTGCCCCTCGATTTGGTCAAATGCAGGATGCAGGTCTGTTTATCCCTAACACTAACCAGTGTTTTTTTGTTTTCTGAAATGCATACATTTGCATGGGATGATAGCCTAAATGTATCAAGCAGCCCGGTTTTGTGCAGTCCTGGTTGGTCACCATTGATCCTCACGATTTGTCCCCTTTCATTACCTGATTTGTCAAATTACCCTCATTGCATGCTAAGTGCGTGATTCTTAAATCTGCGTTCCTGTGTTTAATCAACCTCCTGCCTGTTGTCCTTCCCTTTGATCCAAAAGGACATCCAGATCACTGAAAGGTCAGGACAGTTAATGGGGAAAATGTGCACTTTGTTAACCCTATTTATAATGTGCTCAGAGTGCAGGGATACATTCCTATAATATTACATTGTATATAATATAATTATTTTGGACTGCAATGTCATTTTTTAGTATTAGTACATGAAGTTTAAATGATGGATGGATTCATGTATTCTGTAATTGAACTATTCAGCTTAAGTTTCAAAGCAGTGGATTAAATGCTGTTTTAGACATAAATGCCACGGTAGAGTTCTTTATTTTTTACCAGTCATTTTATTTGTTAGCGTATGTTATTTGACTGAGTGAAAGAAATCTTGGATGTACAGTTGTGCTCAAGTTTGCATACCCTTGGAGAATTGATAATATATGTACCATTTGTAAAGAAAACATGAGTGAGCAGGCAAAACACATGTCTTATTTCTTATGGGATTCATATTCAACTGTAGGTTTTAATAGAATGGCACAATCATAAAACAAAACATGGCAACAAAGAAAAACCCTGACCCGTGTTCAAAAGCCTGCAAACCCTTAGTACTTAATATTGTGTATTGCCCCCTTTAGCATCAATGACAGTGTGCATTCTTTTGTAATAGTTGTCTATGAAGCCCCAAATTCTTGCAGGTGGTATAGCTGCCCATTCATCTTGGCAAAATGCCTCCACGTCATGCAAAGTCTTTGGTTGTCTTGCATGAACCGCACGTTTGAGATCTCCCCAGAGTGGCTCGATGATATTAAGGTCAGGAGACTGTGATGGCCACTCCAGAACCTTCACCTGTTTCTGCTGTAACCACTGGAGGGTCAACTTGGCATTGTGCTTAGAGTCATTGTCGTGCTGGAAAGTCCAAAAGCGTCCCATGCACAGCTCTTTTGCAGAAGAATGCAAATTGTCTGCCAGTATTTTCTAATAACATTCTGCATTCATCTTGCCATCAATTTTCACAAGATTCCCCTGTGCTTTTAGAGCTCACACCCCCCCCAAAACATCAGTGAGCCACCACCATGCTTCACATTTGGGATGGTATTCTGTTCACTATAGGCCTTGTTGACCCCTCTTCAAACATAGCGATTATGTTTGTGACCATAAAGCTCTGTTTTGGTCTCGTCACTCCAAATTACAGTGTGCCAGAAGCTGTGAGGCGTGTCAAGGTGTTGTCAGGCATATTGTAACCGGGCTATTTTGTGGCATTGGCGCAGTAATGGCTTCTTTCTGGCAACCCGACCATGACGCTCATTTTTGTTAAAGTATCGTCGTATTGTGCTCCTTGAAACAACCACAGTCTTTTTCCAGAGCAGCCTGTATTTTTCCAGAGGCTACCTGTGGGTTTTTCTTTGTATCCCGAACAATTCTTCTGGCAGTTTTGGTTGAAATCTTTCTTGGTCTAGCTGATCTTGGCTTGGTATCAAGAGATCCTTGAATTTTACACTTCTTAATAAGTGATTGAACAGTACTGACTGGCATTTGCAAGGCTTTGGATATCTTTTTATATCCTTTTCCATCTTTATAAAGTTCCATTACCTTGTTACGAAGGTCTTTTGACAGTTCTTTTCTGCTCCCCATGGCTCAGTATCTAGCATCCATGTGTGAGGTAACAAATTCATTGACTATTTATTCACAGACCCTAATTGCAATTTAAAAAGCCACAGGTGTGGGAAATTCACCTTTAATTGCGATTTTAACCTGTGTGTCACCTTGTTTGTCTGTAACAAGGCCAAACATTCAAGGGTATGTAAACTTTTGATCAGGGCCATTTGGATGATTTCTTTTATCATTATGATTTGGAAAGCAGCCAAACAACTATGTCGTAATAAATGGCTTCATATGATCACTATCCTTAAATAAAAGTTTTTTCATGATCATTCATATTTTCAAAATCAATGCCAAAATTTCACAATATCTGCCAGGGTATGCAAACTTATGAGCACAACTGTATAAGCACAATCAGTTGCTCAATTTAAAATTACAAGCAGGTTTCGGGTCAGTTCCATTCACATTTAAGAATTATACTGTAAATTTATGCAAATTCTAGAGAAGTGTTGGGGTAATAAAAGCCTGACAGTTTGTTCTGAACAGAAAAGGAATTGACCTAAACCCTGATTCACAATGGTTTGATATTTCATCCCGCTCATTCCCAGGTGTGTTGTAATACAGTGGTGGTGTTTGTTGGCAATTCTTGTCCTGTGTTGCATGTGTCGTGACTGCATGTTGGGCACGTGTTGTTTTTCACTACAGACTCTGAGGATGTGAGCTGTGAGTTTGGCTCAACAAAGTACTATGCCCTCTGTGGCTTTGGGGGTATCCTGAGCTGTGGCCTCACACACACAGCTATCGTACCCCTCGACCTTGTCAAGTGTCGCATTCAGGTTTGTACGGTACTCCCCGTAGCTGTCCGCTGTGTGATGGCCTGCATAGCTCCTGTAAGAAAAGTTGATGCCCGATCCCAAATCAAGCCCTGACAAGTACAGGATTCAAATTTGTTAGGTCAGACTGAGTGCCATTGTTTCCCATTTGGTCCTTAGAATCCTCCAACACCTTGCAATCCTAATGCACTTGAGTAAAAGATCCCATGCACAGATTTAAATCCTGTAGATTTAAATCTGTCAGGAAAATTAGCAGTAATGTAGACCTGGTTAACACCCGAGTTTACTACATAAAACCTCATTAGCACGCTAATCCCAATAGTCCTAGAATAACAGATTATACTACCCAACACAGTTGTTCTTTTTAATCTGATCGATGGCTTCTCTTCCTTAGGTGGACCCTGACAAGTACAAGGGCATCGGCAAAGGCTTTGCGCTCACACTGAAGGAGGATGGGGCCCGGGGGCTGGCTAAGGGCTGGGCCCCTACTTTCATTGGCTACTCCATGCAGGGTCTCTGCAAGTTTGGCTTCTATGAGATGTTCAAGATCTTTTACAGTGACCTGCTCGGAGAGGTGAGTCGGGGAGGAACCGACGAGCTGTGGACACAGCTCGATGTGTTTCAGGTCTTGTTGACGGACTGTGTAAACCATAAATGATGCCGTAGCGGGGAAATTTAAAATATGTACCTTTGGGGCTTTTGCACAATTTAAGAGTTCACATTTCAGAAGGGGAGTGGAGGTTTGGCAGTATTTGCATAATGTCTGCACAGGGAAGGGTGGAGGTATTTGTTTCAGTTCCTGTATCTTCTCTTAATCAGTCAGTTACACAATGCTTTATTCTGGCCTTAATGTGAATAGGTAGGAACTACCACGGTTGGTTTCCCTGCGTTTAAATTGTCATTTAAGCCTTCCCAAAAAATCAGACTTTGTGTGCCAATAGCAGGCTCTTATCTAAGTACAATGAGTGTGCGTGTGTGTAACCTCTACATGACTTGAACTCAAGTTAGTATTTCTACTGTACCTTGCAAAAGACCGCAACTGACCTCTCACCTCTAACAGGAGAACACCTACCTGTGGAGGACATCTCTGTACCTGGCAGCATCTGCCAGTGCAGAGTTTTTTGCTGACATCGCCTTGGCCCCAATGGAGGCATGTAAAGTTCGTATCCAGACCCAGCCTGGCTATGCCAACACCCTCAGACAATGCGCCCCCAAGATGTATGCAGAGGAGGGGGTCTGGGCGTGAGTAGAAATTGTATTGGTTTTTGTGATGCATCTGCTGTTTTTTCATTGTAAACGCTATGTACTATTCTAATATCCAACCCCAATACTGAGACCTACTGTTTTTTTTTAAGATCTCTATTAAATTGCTGGAATGGAACAAAAGTCTGGAAAAAGCCATTCTTACTCCCAGTAACTGATTAGTGAGGTTACCAAATGAACACACTCCTTAGAGCCACCTCTGGAGGGCGCTCCTGTGCTGGTGCTGTCTTGTCTCTGAGAGATGCAGCTCCAGTCTGGCGTTCCTTGGCAACTTCCTGGCTTTCATTTGGAGGTGTTTGAGTTATTGATGTGTGAGAGCAGTCTACCTGCCCCCAGCCCCACGGCTGTACTGGCAACCCAGTTTTACTGGTGGGACTCTACCAGGGCAGCCAGGCTGGGCCGCGGACAATCAACTAGGCCGGAGGAAGGGTGTCATCCTGGGTGGCACCTTGATTTTCTGACCGTTCTAGTGATGGTAACCTACATGTTACTTTAACATGTTATGTTATTTTTTTTCTTTATCGCCCTTAGGTTTTACAAGGGAGTTGTCCCCTTGTGGATGAGGCAAATCCCCTACACCATGATGAAGTTTGCCTGCTTTGAGAGGACCGTGGAGTTGCTCTACAAACATGTGGTGCCCAAACCCCGTGCTGACTGCACCAAGGCCGAACAGCTGGTCGTCACTTTCACAGCCGGTTACATTGGTGCGTATGAGTACCACAGGGAATAGGATGGGTAACAAGGGCTCCAGAAGATCATCCATGAAGAGGTTTTTTAACTCTATTAGAGTTTGTCCATAGCTCACACACTTAATGTGCTAATTATTAATGTTTGCAATGACATATTTGTCAAATACCCCAACACAATCCAGTGAATTTGAATTACTAGTACAAACCGAAACTATCGTACTGTTTGCCTATTCATAAAATACTATCTCATACCAACAAACATGATCACATTTACCAGTAGAAATTACTTTTTCTGATTATTTCCTGTTGGCAAGTAAATTTATGGTGTTCACCCTTTGCTTAGTGGTTTACACACAGGCAGCTGTACTGTAAACACTGACCTGTTGTTCATCATGTTGACACGAACATTAACACAACTCACTAGTAATAACATTTTCAGATTATTTCATTTTGACAAGGGAATTCCTGCTTTCCTAACTTTCCATTAGTTCATCTATGAAGGACACTGTTGTTTGTTCTACTGAATGTGCAGTTGTCAGAATAACAGCAAAGTAACTGTGTTTAAGCTGTTTAGTGGCCTAAAAAAGTAGTAGGCAAGCAGACACATCCCTATTTATCAAGCATGTTTAGCAAGCAAATGTTTTAGTCACTTTTACAGTACTTTAGTATTATCTAAGGAGTACTTGTATACATTTAAGGTATCCAGGTACAGGTCTCTGGGTCATCTCACTTGCATTGTTTTCAATAAGCAAGGCTCAAATCAATAGCTTCAACATCAGTTAGCTTATAGGTAAAAATAGTATGTTACAAAGCTCTAGACTAATAATTTCTGTTGGTGCCACCAATTCTTTCAGTTGGTGTCACCAGCACATGATTTGGTTGCAAGGCAAATATTTGGTAATTCAGTAAAGCAGGAAGTACTGCACCACTGGAGTTTTAGTTTTTTAGAAAGAGGAAAAATGTTGACAGCTTGTACATTTGAGATCTGCTAATAGGAACATGTGATGTTCTATCTGGCTCTGCAGCTGGTGTGTTCTGTGCCATCGTGTCCCACCCAGCGGACTCTGTGGTGTCGGTACTGAACAAGGAGAGTGGCAGCACCGCCACCCAAGTGCTCAAGAAGCTTGGACCCAGGGGTGAGTAGACAACCACATGCATCATCTTTAGGAAATGCATCTTCCCCCAACTTATCACTTTGATTCAGTGCCTTGGGTTGCTGTAACTAACCCAACCCCCTCAGATTACTGGGGGAGGATGGGTAAGTGGCTGTAAGATTTTCTAGGTATTTCATGTCGGAATTCCAATATCACGCTCCTTAGAGCCACCTCTGGAGGGCGCTCCTGCGCTGGTGCTGTCTTGTCTCTGAGAGATGCAGCTCCAGTCTGGCGTTCCTCGGCATCTTCCTGGCTGTACATTTGGAGGTGTTTGAGTTATTGGTGTGTGAGAGCAGTCTACCTGCCCCCCAGCCCCACGGCTGTACTGGCAACCCAGTTTTACTGGTGGGACTCTACCAGGGCAGCCAGGCTGGGGCGTGGACAACACTGACAGTTCCTCTGGATATTCATGTAACATTTCAATTAACAGCCTATTGGAGATTGTATTTTAAATTCTCTCCCCATCAGGTGTGTGGAAGGGCCTGGTTGCCCGTATCATCATGATCGGTACCCTGACTGCCCTTCAGTGGTTCATCTACGACTCTGTCAAGGTCTACTTCCGCCTGCCCCGCCCCCCTCCCCCTGAGATGCCAGAGTCCCTTAAGAAGAAGCTGGGGCTTACAGAGTAAATGACACTCCAACTCCCCCCAAACTTAATCTCCTGGACCCAATCACACCACACTCCTTTGGCTGCAGCACACAGCTCTGTTGTCTATATTTATGTTCCTATTACAGCTCCTGTGTTCATCGGGACTAGGGTTATTCCTGTGTATATTTAAGAGGGGTCAGAGGGAACGGTCTCTCCCATGCACTGAGCGACAGGAGAATATACTGTAGAGACATGTTCTGGTTTTATTGAATCCTGTTATTAGTTTGTGGAAAATATATAAATATTAAAATCTTTCCCTCAAATGCTTGGTCATTTTCATATTTGCTATTTATGCTATAATGAAAATAATTTAGAGTAGGGGGACACTAAGCTCTAGTGTGCTGTCTTGTTGCTTTGCGGAGGGTACTTTTTATTGTTGTGCAAGGGGAGGGTAAGTTTTTATTATCCCTTGATCATGTTCACCCTTTGTCAGGTTTGTAATTTACAGTCACTGCATGTGACCAATGGAAATGTAGGTGAAGGTTGTGATATGGATAGGATTGTGCATTTGAAGTGCATTTAAAGTTTAAACCAATAGAAAATAATGATGGTTAATTGTTTTTTCAAAGAATTGAAGTTAAAATGCTTCTTCTGTACAGATTGAAAGGTGGGTGACATGTAGGGCACTTAATGGGCTCTTTCCTTATAACTGATGTGTTCACAATATGTTAATGTTCATTATCCTGCATTTGTCAAACATTACAGGCAATTTGGCATACAACAAAATAGCAGGATTGTAGAACAGAACAAGGACATAATTTGGTATGGTTTAAATTGCATTGCATGGTTTAAATTACGAGGGGCACAGTGTAACCACCTCATTGCAGCTTGGAGGTAGTGTCATGGTCATTTCATACACACTGCCTGTGTGCTCAGGGTTGTCATGGAGGGTGGTGCCAATTGTCTTATTAAACCCTAGCAACTCCTTGTGGAATTTCAGGCTCCTGCAAGCTCAATTTTGGTTGTTTGCTGGAGAATACACTCAAAGCAATTACGTGCTGACAAGTACTTAGAGCGAGCATTGCGCTAACACAGAAAGGCTTGTTAAGATAGGCTTTGGAGGAGCTTTAACTCTCTTAAACATGTCAGGGGTTTCTACATGAAAAATTGTAACTAAGAGGTGTACATTTTTTTTTTCCAGTGTGAAAATATTATTGAGGGATTGTGGCCTTGTTGTAAAATACCAGGTTTTTCCAGCTCCAACTGGTCAACGTTTCAACTGTATATTTGGAACTGACCCTATAATTATGCAATATTTTGTATACACTCAAATGTGAGGTTTTGAATTACTTTCAGTACCTGATATTACTTTTCATGCTATACAATATGAGCCTTAGAAATTAAAGTGGTGTATGATTTATTTTTCTATTCTCTACATTACTCAGAGTTCTATACTAGGTAAACATTGTGGTAATGGCATTCAGTCAGATCACATTGACCTGAACACTACATTTTCCTTTTGTGACAAAAAGGGATGCCTTTCCCTACTGATGCTCGGATGACTGGATAAATGAGAATCATCCCATTTATGAAAAGTGCATGTTTTCAGAACTTTAAAGATGCCTTCACCATTCTTTCTAATATGCAGTGGGAGCCTAGATAGTAAGTGATGTGAGTGATTCTGGTGCTGGGCTAGGAGGTGAGTGGAACTGCATGAGGTTTGGGGTGTTTCTAATGGACTACTAATGTTTCTAGCATGCGTCACAATAAACCCAAGAGTCATCATATTGACAGCCTTACAATGTTAAACAGATCGTGTCGGGACTGTATAAAACCATTGTTGTCAATCCATTTTGTTTATTCTTAATAATAGGCTTTCACATTTCTCCCAACGGAAAGCACACAATGGAAGCTATGTTTCCAGGAAATTGTGTGTTGTGTTTGCGTACCTGGAGCACAGCTCTGCTGACAGTGGAGGTTGGGCCAATGGTCATGGGATTTGGATTCCCATTTCAGTGTGACCCCTTTCACCTCTGTATAACAGCAGTAACCATTGTGTGCTTTCAAATGGTAATTACACTGAACTACTCTGCTGCTACTGCTGTTGGAGGAAAAACAGTGGTTTTAAACAGGGGATGTTGATAAGCATAGAATATACTCGAAATGTGTGAAATTCAGAAATGGCTCTGATAGGGTAATGATATCATGGGATGATTCATTCACAGAAGGAATCAGAATTCACATTGACGACGTCACACGAGATAAAGGAACACTTTTTCAGTTAATGTACAGATTTAAAGTTTCATATATTTAGGGAGATGGACAGTGTTTTTGGAGTGAGGTCATCTGGTGTTTGCCGGGCCACTGACAGTGAAATCAGACGTAAAACTGGTTGACTCTGTTCAACAGTTCGACAATAACAGCTGGGGGTTTTGGGACTGTAGTCCAGTTCATCAGTGGATTCTGAGTGGCAGTGTAGTATATCAATGCAATAAGGATGTAAACATTCCGATATTCATTAATTCTAAACATGTTGCCAAAAGAATTATGAATACGTTTTCTTTAATTCGTATTTGGGAAGTATATATTTTAACCAAAACTATATTTAGCATCATTACATTCCAGTCAACACCATCAGGATGTTCTACAACAGTAGTTGCTGTTTCTATTTTTACTCTTGTCGCTAATGTCACTGTGCTGCTCGGAGGTATTGACAGCTGCCGCCAGTGACAGTTCGCCTAATCCTCAGATTGACAGGTTTGACGATGTGTTTCCACTACAACCGCGGAATTTCTTGCGTGTTATGTTACTGCGGCAACTGAAGATAAAAGTGAGGACCCGAGATGGAACAGAAGAGTTGAAACAAAGCTTGATAATACGTTCCTGCATGTAGGCGTGCAGGCTAACAATGTGTTTGATTTATTCCGTATTAACACTGCTGTATTTGAGAGAAATCTGTATAAGCTTCAATGGCAGCACCTTGGATAAACATAAAAAATTAAGACATTGTCAACCTACATAAAACTAGAACAGCCTTGCCAGCAGTGTCATGTTTGTGGCTTTCCGGCGTAATAACAGCAGTTTAGTTGTATTAACGTTTGAGCACATAGCCAACTAGAAAATATCCAGCGATTGGTCAGTCCCTAGCGGTTCGCGCAGGTGATTTGCATACATTTGGGAAAGTTTATTTTTATTATTTTTTTTACTTCCACATGACTTGCATGAATGGGCGGGTGAGCTCGCTCGCCACGATTTCCTTTATTGAAACTAATGGAGCCATCGCCCCCGATGCGATTAGTGTGTATGGTCAGGCGTATGTTGCCTTCGTGTGCATTTTGCGTTCTCTGTACCACAGCTGAATACAGAATAGGTTTCAGTTAATATCGTTCTCCCAACCAGATAGAGCGTCTTGTGTTTGCGCATGTGTGAATGTGTGTTTATGCAGAAGGGTGTGACCCCACTCCATTGAGTTTCTGCCCTTGTGTGGAATTGTGGAGGTCACTGAAACAGTAGCCAGTATTCCTGTGCAGCTAGGCTGAGGTAGGCGGTGGAATGAGCATAAGAATTTAATTAGTAACTCTGGGACTATTCTGATCTATCCATGTATCAAATCAAAATAAATAAACTTCAGCTGACACAAGGTGTATCATGTAACCAGAGTTTTTCATTTACTTAATGGAATCCTCATAGCATGTGGTGATAAATTGGTGTGATACACATTGAGGACTATGGCCAGGGAACAAAAGTCAGTTTTCCAAAGAGAATATTCTAAAGAAATATCCTTAATTGCATTGAAAAGGAGTTCAGGTTTCAATGCTTATCTATTGTATTTTGAAGTGACAGGTTGGCCTTTAGCCTGTAACAGTCTTTTAATAATAAATAGAATAATGGTTAACATTGCTGAAAATGCATTTTGGATATTTTAGATATCCAATTCATTGGAGTTTGGCAGAATTTGCAGTCACCATCATTGACTATTGACAGGTCAACAACTAATCAATGTACTACATCAGTTTAAAGTTCAGTTTAGTCTTCATGTTCACTCACCACAGGGCAAGTTCATTCTACTTATAGTAAGATAACAAGAGAGCCACCGCTTTTCTTGTCTCGGTGGCACAAGGTCAGCCCTGATAGTGTTGCTGGATAAACAAGTCACATATGAAAGGAATTCCTATCAATTTTCCTAAACACAAAAAAATACAGCAAACCTGGGGTTGAACATGTAGTGTGTAATATCATGAAGATGTTACATTACTTTTTTTCAACGCTAACCAGATTACGCCAGTCATTTGGCAATTTCCCATCACATTCATTACACATTTTGGACTAAATGAAAACATAATCTTTTAATCTCAAGTGCCTCTTAATGCAACAACTATGCTCTGGCACATGACCTGTTTTTAATGTCTTCAGTGTGTCACTGTGCACTTTATTCCTAGTCATGTTTCCATTGCGTGCATAACCATGAGTGTGTCTGGCAAATTAGGAGTCAGGAAGAGTGAGACAGGGAGAGACAGTATGAAGGAGAGACAGACAAAGAGTAAGAGGTGGGAGAGCAAAACAGGTAGACAGAAAGGAGGTAGGGGAGAGAGGCAGGGAGAGTGAGAGGAGGGGGAAGACAGGAGGAAGGGTAAAGATGGAAAACGGTTAAACTGTTATGCAATCTGGCCAGTAGCCACACCCTCATGCACAACCAGCCAGATACAGCTAGGTAACCAGAATGACCAGAATGAATGCCCCACTTGGATGGTCACCAGACATTGCCCTCACTACAGCTGCCTGATTGTCTTCACCAGCCTCTGTGTCCTCCGTCCCCATTGGTTGAACAAATAGGAGTGACTTAAGCCCCATTGGGTGCCACTCCTTCATGTACAAGATTAATAGGATTGCAGCAACATCAAGGGGAAGGGAAGTAAAAAAAAAAAAAAAACAGCCCAATTGCTCATTCAGTATACTACTACTACTGTACATATGTTTACGTGAGGTTAAAGAAGGGGAATTTAATTAATTAATCTCTGAAGAATGGGAATGGATTAAAATAAAGGATTACAACATAATAATTCTACTCCCATAAGAACCCCGCAGAGACACTAAAAAAATAATGAATATATTAAGTGACAAAGTCGATTGGTGGAAAACAAATGAGCCGAAACAAACATCCTATCTGCCTAGGATCCTGTGTGTTCTCCAGAGACAGGTGGGGTTGTCGATTTTCAATCCTGCTCCTGGAGAGCTACCACTCTAGGTTCTCTCCAACCCTAATTTTACACACCAGATTGTAATAATTAGCTGGATGAAAATCTATGTCAGGTTAGTCACAACTGGTTGGAGAGAAAACCTACCGAATGGTAGATCTCTAGGGCCAGGCTGCGCAGCCTGACGTTGACTAACTGTACCACCACACTTCCGGGAATGACAACGGTTGCATTTGTGATTTACGATGTACTTATTCAAACCTGCAGCCACTCGATCGTCTCCGTAATGAGGTTGACTCCTTTTGTGACATTACAGTCTCAGTGATGCATTCTATATGTATGCATTTTCAACCTTTATCACATTAAAGAACATCACTACATTTCCTCACATGTATGTGTACAACTTGTTTGTCCCTACACACTAGCATGCCAACGTGAACGTGGTCAAACCGTCAATATATTCCACGTCTAAACGCAAGCAATCAAATGCATGACCGTTAAGAGCGTCATCTAAATGACAAAAAATGTTTAAGCAATTTTGTATGATAAACTCAACTAATCAGGCCCTTCACGTTTGGACATTAGCGTGCATCCTCTCGCATAAGCGCTAAATTGACCCCTCCTCTTTCTATTCCTCCTCCTCAGCTCTGTGTTCAAAAAGCCTTTCAACTATCTACTCCACAGTGAAGACATCGCTTGCTTTCTCCGCTTGCCAGTTGACGCTGATTCCACAGCCTACCTCTTTGGAACGAAACGGGATATAACCGGTTTAATAATCTCTGCAAAATGTATGTATCTATAGCATAGCTAACCAGCCAGTTGCTTTTGACTTGTATTATCATAATTACGGTTTTGGTTGTTTCTCATCACTTCGCTGGGTAGACGTTCAAAAATGCACGTACACACAAACCCACCTAGTCGTCTATTACTGGCAGGTCATTTGAAATACATGTTACATAGCAACCAATGTCAGTGACGTGAGATTGAGGTCGTAAATTAGTTTAACATTAATTGTAGTATTTATGGTCGACTTCACATCTTAACAGTGGCAATGTCAGTTATTGTTACAGCTTTTATGCAGACTAGTAGCCTCCTTTAACGTACAGCTAATAGGCTTGTAGCTAGTCAGTTGGACATGTATTTTCTAAAACTGTTCTGGTCAATCTAAGCTTTCGCATGTATTATAATACATAATTGTCTGGTTCTTATTAGGCATTTTTGAGAACGCTAAAGGAGTGGATGTCGCTCATTACACAGGAAACGGCCATCTTTACCACCTCGAATTTGAGGCTACCGTAACTACGTTTTGAACTGACAAAGCGAATGATTATTTTCAAGACCTCGTAAAACGTTAATGATTGAGCGACGTCAAACTTGAATATCATTGCCTACCGCGTATTTAATGTGACAAACTATATGGGAAGATATGGTAATTGTTTCTAGCTAATTTCTCCATCTTGTAGCTCGTCGCGCAGCATCCGGCCTTCAAGGACGAGGAAGGACTTGCGTTTTGTAATAGGCCTACAGTACACTCAATACAAATGTGTCAGCGCTGGCCTGCTAGGACACAGATCCCGTAATTTGATCAGCAGGAAACAGAAGTTACTCATAGGGTTTTTGGGAATGTCCTACATCTGGCGTAATTTAACCATAGGTTGCTACACTTCGCCGTCCCCCGTTTTCACATACTTGATTGCGTTAAGCTATATTCAAATATAAAACGTGTTCATTTTGAATTACGTGTTTTTACGAACATGTGACGCTTAAGTGAGTCATCAATAAAGGTGAAGTCTAATTTGAACTACACCTGTAGCATTCGTTTTAGCTTGCTCGAACCTACCTGCTGGAGTGGAGGACTTGCTGGATGGTAATGTATCGTACAGTCCGTTTGTATTAGAACACGCTTCAGCATTTTACGGAAAGTTTAGGGCCTGTACCACTTGAAAATGCCCATAAAAATATTTTGTGGACATGTAAGCTGTCAATTAAAAGACATGCACGTGGTAGCAGGTTTAACTAATGTTTGTACTTCTAAATATGCTCATGGATAACTTTAGCTTTTTTTGTTTCTTTTAGCGTGTTGACCCAAAGCGTGTGTGTGCGAATGGCTACATGTTTTTGCTGTGTTTTCATGATTTTTGAAGCCATTTCTCAGCCTACAAAAACTTTAGGGGGAGATTCTCTTCCACACGTTTGAACGTGTCCAGTAAATGTGTAGGAGGGGTTAAGATGGAAGATCGTGTTAACGACGGCTTAACGCTGAAATCGCACTGAATCTGCGCTTGTTGGGGACTGACGGTGCGTTCACACTATTCGCGAAATTTCGGGTCGCCAACGCCAGCATCGCCCTCAGTGCTTCGCCTGTAGCATACTTGTGGGTGTGTCTTTGGGCGAACTAGTGCCATAACGGCAGGTAAACTGTATTACGTTTTGAGAATAGCACATTTGTATGAAGGAACGTCGGATTATTGCAATGGTTAAAATTGGAATAGAAACGTATTTTAATACATTTTTACATTTTGTCTCTACTCAATTCATATGCCTGATTGATGTAATTCTTACAACCTGCAATGTTAGCTAGCAAACCAGCTTGCTAGAATTAGGTAGCCACCAGTCAGCTAAGGTATCTAATATTGACACCAGAAGCACCAACTCTCTCGGCCACTTTCAGTAGCAGTTCCAGAAGCACCAACTATCTCGGCCACCTGTCTCCATGCTGCATTTTTTTTGTTTGCGTCTCTGTAGGAAAATAGCGTGCAATCGTATAGCTCCCATCGCTGCTACTAAAACGTGTTCAATTTTTTCAAAAACGACCGTAAAATCAGTTCTGTTCATTCCTTTAATTGCACGGAGAGCATTTCACAACCACCTACACAAAATGCCGTGATTGGTCAGTCCCCAGCGATAGGCGCAGGTGATTTGCATGAAGTTGGAAAATCTGAACTTTTTCTTCGCCTCTCACGAATCCCACGCATCGACCCGCAAGCCACTCGCTCGCCACGCTTCCGTTCATTGAAATTAGTTGAGCCATCGCGAATAGTGTGAATGTACCGTGACGGGGGAGCCGCGTAACGCTTCTTTTGAAACTAATTATAGCTTTTTAGTTCTTACTTGCTTGAGCATAGAGCTCTTATGCTCAAGCAAGTCTTCTAAAGCAGTAGTTCTCAAACCACTCATGGAGTTTGAGGATGTTGCCTGTTTTCTAGAGGCATGTTAAATGCTACTAGAACCACGTTGAGTAACCACATTTGAAATGTAACTCATAGCCAGTTTGAGTCATGATCAGGGATGTTCGCTTTAACAGAAGTCCACGGTGAATAGGCAACCTTGCTGATCTAAATCATGCATGAATGTAACTGGGGTCATTATCCCACCATCTCTGCATTTTACAATTTATTTCTGATACTGACAAATGAACACTGCCAAGCAAACGGTCACTATGGGCAGTTGTCAATCCGTGATCTGTCCTTTCCCTTGTCAAACATTTACCTTCCCCAAAGGCCCGTTTAAGTTGGGTTAATTTTAGGCTAACAGAGTGAGACATTATACATTGTTTTAATACTGCTTTGAACATTTGCCCATTTTACTTTCCGATCTCACTTGTACATTCGGTATTGCTACTCGGGCAGTGTCTTGTGCTTTTGTACAGACACTGTCTGAGATTGTAAACTGTTGCAAAATTTCAGACTGTTGTCTTGATTTGAGTATCATTGTTAGCTTCTGGTGATGGAGGGTTAAGGCCTAATGTTGGCAAACAACTGTAACTGCCTTTTACATGGGCAGGGAATAGCCCAGATATTTGGGATTATGTGAGCGGAGTCTCTCTCATCGATGTTGATTTAAGCACGCAAGTTGGTATGTGTGCTTGCCTTTCTGTCTTTGGCATCATCGGATAGAAAGGGCACTAAGTTGTGGATTAATTTCTGCTCAGGGTAAAGAGTAGGGTGACTGCGCAGGCTTCGCCTGTGTTTGGGCTCTTGTTTTTGGGGTTACTGTCTTTGTTCCTTAATTTTCCAGATCATTCTGGATTTCACTGAACCACACAGGGACCCCTGGCTAGACTAAGTGATTACTGTGGGAGTGAATAATCTGGAACTATGGTAGGAGTGTATGTTTTGTTTGCATTTCCCCTGGGCTTCATCTGCTCAGGTGTGGTCTGGCTTGATCACAACAGGACCGGTGGCAGAAAACCTTGCCAGACTGCAAGTGTCATTTTTGTAACTTTTTGATTTTGATAAGCATGCTTTAAGGAATGAAGTATGCTCTTAAGCATGGTTCCCAGGGGTATGTGATAAAAATGTACATAACGTTTCTTCCGATTAACAAATCCTCAGTGTTAGTTCATCATGACTGTGGTATTACTAAGAGGTCTTACTTTGCTGTTGCAGCCGATTTACATGTTTTTGATATTTCAGGGATAATGTGATCTATTGTCCTAGGATGTTGATGTTTTCGTAGTTTTCAGCTGAGTCTTTAAATAGTAAGGACTGCTAAGAAAAGAAGGCTCAGGAAGGATGTAGTCTGTTTCACTGGAGCTGTCCTGTTGGGGTCTTATTGACGTTTGTGCATGTAGGCTGCCAGCCATTCTTCTCAGGGCCTCAAACTAATTTAGGGGATTTGTTGATACTTGGCTCGGAGTCTGGAGTTATTCAATTAAGCACAGCACTGATTGATTGGCTTAAGGGATGCCTGAATTCCCAGATACAGACTGTCTACGTTTGGACTAAAGCTTGCACACTGGATGACAATGACATGTCACACACACTAAAGTCCTGTAAGAAAATAGATAGTCGCTCTCGGTCATATATAAGGAACTAAAGATTAAACTCCATCACAGTTCCCCTCTTCTGCTTCTTCCCTTTAGCGTTGTGAATCATGTCGTCTGTGCAAGAGAAGTTGATCACGCCCATGGCCAGTGGCCCTGTTGAGCCCCCCAGAAACAAGGTCACCGTGGTGGGTGTGGGTATGGTGGGCATGGCCTGTGCCGTCAGCGTCCTACTTAGGGTAAGTCTTCATAATGGTTTTATATTTACAACATATTGCTAGTTTTCTAGTAGCTTACCCCTGTGCTTCTATTAAAGTTATCCCTCACTAAAACTGAAAAAGCAGTGGTGGGTATGTGAGTGATTTATTCTACTCTGCCATTTTTATGTGCATGCAATGTTACTGGGTGCCCCAAATGTTGTGGCAGTAATCATGACCAATCAATCCCTGTAGGACCTGGCTGATGAGTTGGCCTTGGTTGATGTGATGGAGGACAAGCTGAAGGGGGAGATGATGGACTTGCAGCATGGCAGCCTCTTCCTCAAGACTTCAAAGATCGTTGCAGACAAGGGTATGGGATTTGCCCCTGAAATATTTAAATTTGTGGTGTCCCGGTACTTCCCACAACTTAACCATTAGTGTAGATTGGTTATGGTGTTTTTTGCTTATTAGCCAAATAAAAAAATGATTCTGATTGTGCCCAGCTCTAGAAATCAATAATTCCACTATTGACAATCTGTCACACCTGTGATGAAAGCATGATTTGATTCTAATTTAACTGATTTGTCTTGATGGTTTTTTGTTGGGAGTGGCTGGCCTGCATACCAGGATATGAGTATACTATTTCATGACCTGTTTGGGGAAGTTGTTGGCACTTTGTTTTTAGGCTCTTGAGTGGGGAGGTTGCCTTGAGCCTGCTGCACTCCACCTGTGGGGTATAATTCAGAACCTTTTATACCTGATTACACTGAATCCTTTTAGTCAGTTGGAAGTCTACAGATATTTGTAAATACAGGAATATTGTATTACAGGATTCAGTGAAGGAAAAACAATGTAATGTCGACCGATTTGTCAAGTCTACCCAGAGGCCCCTTTGTCTCAATTGTGCTTTCCAAATGGTGTTCAAATATCCTGTTTGTAATGACATGGCTGAATGAACTAAGCAGTATATTCAGTTGACTACAACTTTCATTTGTGAAAGTAATTGATTAATCGTGACCTCTGAAATATGTAATGCGTTGCATTATGAAATGCCTGCAGACTATGCAGTGACTGCCAACTCCCGCATCGTGGTGGTGACCGCTGGTGTGCGTCAGCAGGAGGGAGAGAGCAGGCTCAACCTGGTGCAGAGGAACGTCAACATCTTCAAACACATCATCCCCCAGATCGTCAAATACTCCCCCAACTGCACCCTGATCGTGGTGTCCAACCCAGGTACGTGCGCACGCTCGTCTAGGTTTTATCACTCTGTTTCAACATTTCATCTTTACTCATGAACTTGGAAGCATAATCCTACTGCAGTAGATGGTGGTCACTACATAACAGTAGGCTATTGACGGGGAAACAAGAATGTGCTTTTTGACCGATATGCACAAGGCTAAATCTAGATAAAAGGCAATGTTATTGTTTTTTTTTTTGTGATAGTCAATTATCCAATAGGTTTGGTCAACCAACCCACTGTGTGTGTTTTGTCTTTATATTTTGCAGAGAATGCCACATTAGCTAGGTTGTTAATACTATTTTCCAGCAGCACATGGAATCATGTCTGTTAGGACACAGCTTAGTTAACTAACATTAGCTCATCGTCTCGACCAAATAAATAAAAGAAACAAGAACGTTGATGGTGAAAAATATCTTTGACAGAAAATCATTCAGTTTATCAGTAACTTAACTCTGGCTATGTAGGTGTATTTAATGTTTCATTGAGATCTGATATCTAAGGTATCCAACTCTGCATCACTGTTGATAAAACTTTTTTCAAACTTTAGCTCTCGCCATCTAATAAATGCCAAATTCAGATTTGTGATTTGTCTCATGTGATAATGACTCTGTACTTGGTCTGATGCTTGTTTTGCTTCTGTATATTTTCATTTCTGGAGCGCTCAGTGTACCTGTACTTAAACAAAGCCTGTCATTGGCCCTCACCTCACACACCTTCAAGGAAGTACACGCCTATGAATGTCCCAACCTTATACATTTTACTTGCGACCATGGCAGTGGGGACGGTCTGTTCAGAGACACTGCCAGATACTTTTATTTTCGTAGTGGTTTTGATGTAAGGGTTTTAATCAGATATTTTAAATGGAAAATGCTGCCTAAGGCTCCTTTTTAACTAGTTTGTCATCAGTCGAAATTACAGATTAACTGGGAGAGATATGAGCAGTCATTCATTAACCTTGTCAAGGCTGAGTATGTGTGAAAAGGTTTTACTATTGGTGTTTTAAAAACTCTTTATTGATTGGGACATTTTCCCTGTTCCTCTTATTAAAAAGGCTATTTAAGTGTTATGGTAGAAATTGTATATGGGTGTAGGCTTAAATGGAGGATAGGTTTAAGTATAGATTTTGGGGTTTGACATTAGCTTTAATAGTGTCAATAAGGGGAATTGTGTCCCTATTTAAACTGCTATGTTGGATGTATTTGCCAGCTGTATGTTTATATAGAACTTCAGATGTATTTGGACAGGGACACTATTTGAAGTGATACGATGATTATGGAGTCAAAGTGCAGACTGTTAGATTTAATTTGATGCTATTTTCATCCATGTTGGATTAACCATTTAGAAATTGCTAAATACCCATTTTTGGGTGCCAAAAGTATTTGTACAACTGGCTTCACATCTTTTTGATATCAGGGATTTGTTTGTATTGTTAGAGAATGTGTAAGAGCTGTCGTGGTCTAGTCTTAGTCTTTGCATTTTTTTGTTTGACATTAGAAACGAAGTATTAATAAAAGTCAAGCTGGCCATTGAGTCAGTTGATCACCTCAAATATAAAGTACTGGAATGCTAATGCAACAATAATGTCAATGTGAGAATACTTTGAGTTTGCTGTATGAAAACATGGCTAGCTACAGTACATGCATATTCATGATACTTAGGGAGTTTGGACCCATGTCAGGTCCAATCCTAACTGTCTCTCCCTACGCTTAGTGGACGTGCTGACCTATGTGACGTGGAAGTTGAGCGGCCTGCCCAAGCACCGTGTCATCGGCAGTGGCACCAACCTGGACTCTGCCCGTTTCCGTTACCTGATGGCTGAGCGCCTGGGCATCCATGCCAGCAGCTTCAACGGCTGGGTCCTGGGAGAACACGGAGACACCAGTGGTGAGTGGTGGTGATGTGTCACTGACAGCATGTTGCTAACTTGACACGCTCAGGAAGCCTCAAGACTTGGCAGTTTGAAACACTCAATGTATCCAACAATATTTTGGCATAGTTCTGTCTCTGCGCATCAACTTTTTTGTAGTTAAGAATAAGATGTGAATCAACTTTAGTGTAATGAAGATGTATGAATCATTTTAAATATGGTCTTTCTGTGTAATAGTGCCTGTGTGGAGCGGGGCCAACGTGGCTGGAGTCAATCTGCAGAAGCTGAACCCAGAGCTGGGCCAGGATGGTGACAAGGAGGGCTGGAAGGCAACCCACAAGGCAGTTGTTGACAGGTAAATGCCCTAGCTCCATCTAGTGACTGCATTCGGTTGAAGATGGCATGAGTGTGACGATTGTGTTCCTCCAGTGCATATGAGGTGATCAAGCTGAAGGGTTACACCAACTGGGCCATCGGCCTGAGTGTGGCTGACCTCGTTGAGAGCATCATCAAGAACATGAGCAGGATCCACCCTGTCTCCACCATGGTCAAGGTAAGCCGATAAGATCAGAGAAGACCCGATGAGTGTGAGATTCAGAACAACACCATTGACTCGTGATAATGACTAATGTCTGTTTTCTCCTTTTTCAGGACATGTTTGGGATCAGTGAGGAGGTGTTCCTTTCTCTGCCATGTGTCCTGAACAGCACCGGAGTGAGCAGTGTGATCAACATGACCCTGAATGACGCCGAAGTGAACCAGCTGAAGAAGAGCGCAGACACACTCTGGGGGATCCAGAAGGACCTCAAGGACGTCTAGACAACTTGCACACCAAGCCTAGAAAACCAATAGGCAGACAGATGTCACACGCTCCTAGTACACAACTCATCCTCTCACTATAACTTGCTCTGACCCGGAAGCAGTCACTCCAGACCTACTGTACCTGGTTTCACTTTTCCTTTGGTCTACTGTCTCAACCTGCCAATATACTCTTTGTACACTCATTATCGTAAATGCACTCCTTGCTTCTCATCCAGACTTTAAACACTCCTGTTCCTTCCCTGAATAATTCCTTCATCTCTTAAGTCGTTGGATGCAGTTTCAGTGTTGTTTCCATGCTAGGTACTGTCAACCACTGTATGTACTCCTATTGGATTCCTGTGGTGAAGCTGTTGTAATACGAACAAGTGTGCTTTATCCTGTCTTGAAGCTCCATTTATTTCACTCCCTGTAGGAATCCCAGAAATGTAGACCCTGTGTCTGTCAGAAGTAGAGTTGATTTGTGCAAGGAGAGATTCCCTGTTTAGTTTTTTTGGCATTCAACACCAAAGGGAGCGAGTGTGGAGGTCATACTTGAGTTTTGTTTTATTTGTTGATTGTGTAACAAATAACAACCCTTGAGAAAATGACAACCATTAACTTAATAAATATTTGACGGTATAAATCTTGTGTTCAATGACTAATGTCCCAATAAATTACAATGCTACATAGCTACTTGTTAATATTGATAAAATTAATTTGATGTTAGATAGTTATAGGAAATTGTTCCATTGTCTTGCTTTTCATAACCATAAATTCATTTTTGAAAATTGACACATTCCATAGCTAAATACACTCACAAATGGCCCACAACACTGCAGCAGGGTCTTTAGCAAACCCTGTAGTATGGTAAGGTGACAGGGACTTGACCGCATTTCTAAAATTCACATTGGAGTAAAGCAGTGTTTTGTCTCGATTTACCTCCATAGCGGATTTAGAAATGTTACACAATGACCAGCACTAAACTCTTTAGTTCAATGTCAATTCAAACAGTTACCTTGTAATACATATTTAGTATGATTATTGTTGGCATATGCATAGTCCATTGCTGATTGACTGAATTTTTTTATCACCCAACGGAGTATTTCGAAAATGAATCTATTTTTCCTCATTGTCCTCACAGGGTGTAATTACATTACACGATACAAAAAAACAAGCCTTTTAATGAGCCAATGTGTATTTTACAATTCTACCTTAGTAGACATTGACACGAACTATTTACCTTATGATTTTAATCAAAAACTGCTGTAACCATCTCTTAAACATTTGTTCCATCTTGGGAAGAGTAACCGCTTGTCCTTTCAGGCTGGAGCTTGTACTTCTCGGAGATAAAGTAAAATGGGCAACAGCTTGCTTGTCTTGGATCTTGTGAGGTTGACTTTAGATGGGTAACCATTTGCACGCTTTCCAAATCGGAGCCCAAACGGATTGAAGTTAAATTTACTAGTCCGAGTTAACAGATGTTTGCAGATCAATTGTCTCTGTTCTTCATCTTCTCTTAAAAGGTAACAAAGAGCATCGTCGGGTATATTTGGTCCAAAAACCTCGTTTCTCTTCAAGGAGTGCCCCACTTTTGACATAGCAGGGAAATGTCCTGATTAAAGAAAGAGCGTCAAATGATGAGAAAAATAATTTTCTTAGCCTATTTAATGTATATATATATATATATAGTTTGAATAAGGAAATACTGAGAATGAAAAAAACTTTGAAAACTGTACCGTTTTATAAAAGCATTAAATTACCTGGGATACCTGTCCACTGAGAAATCCTTCCTAATCCTTGAGTCCCCGAAGTTCCATTCTGTGGAATTATGGCAAAAAGCAGGATAAATGCCAGCATTCTCATTCTTTCAAAATCCATGTGATGACTCTTCGCATCAATCAAATTATGCAACAAAAAATATATGGTGATCTACACCAAGCTGTCTTTTATGGAAGAATGGCGTGTGTTTCTTTGCTTTATATTCCTTTCTGCATGCCCCGTAGTGACCCTGATTTGGAGATACATAACTGCGAATGAGTCGTGTTCAAAGCGCTGTCCTCTGCGTAGTGGTGCTGAAATAAATAATTCATTACCTTCTAGGAATTGTTGACAGTCCACGCCAATGGACTACGGTTTCCCGGAATATATGAATGTGATTTAGTTGTTGCTAAGTTAGTTGATTTATGGATTTGTTAGATTATTGAATAATATTGTGTATACTTGGTAGCAATTTAGAGATGGACTTTGGACAAGTATAAAAAAGTTACTATATCATAAAAGTTATTGTAAACATGAGAAATGTCCTGTTAGTCCATTAAATTATGCATTAGGCTATATTAGACCAAAATTCCCAAGATGCTTGAAACACTACCAGGACGTATGACGGAGCTCGCATTGCCAGCTCAAATGTCCTCCTTTCGACCCTATATCACCAATAGTGTAAGGTCCTGTGTTTTCTGTTTTTGTTGTTTCCCTGTTTTTCGGTTACTGATTCTAGTTATCGTAGTTCCATGTCTAGTTTTGCATATCTATGCTCGGTTCTTTTGTTTAACCTCGCTCCCCAATCGCCTTCATTCGGTTCACCTGTTTTCTGCACCACCTGTTCCCATCATCTTCTGCATATTCAGTTCGGGACTTGTATTTATTTTAATTTTGAGGTATTGTTTGTTCTGACACGATTACACGAAGCCTTTTTGAAGTATTTTCTATATATTCGAACATTAGTGTACCCAACGGCATAGGTTTGTATTGTATATTGTAGGGGTCAGGGTCAATCTATCCCAGGATTTTCACTCTTTTCCAGGGTGGTCGCATTGACCTATCTGTAATATTGGAGGGGGTCATGACCCCCGTCCCCCCCGTCCCCCGTCCCCCGCTAACTCTACGCCCCTGAGTGTACCGACCTGTTCTTGCCTGTTTATCTCAGACTCTGATTCCTCCCGCGGTAAAGATATCATATTCACATATTCGACTACTTTCATGTACCGGTAAAACTGTCTTTGGTCTGCCGACCGCAGAGTGCCGAGTACCGGACAAGGCTGTATCAACGTGCCGGAGAAAGGACCACCTAGGGGCCGGGGTAAAAGTGCAGTCCTCAGAAAGATGTCATTTATGATACGGTTGGTAGATTTTTACTTGAAACAGATATTTCAAAATTTCAGATATTCATCTCAAATCGCACCAGTATAGTTTACATGGCATTATCTAAGAGCTTCAACTTAGATTTTTCACAAATAATGAAGTGTAGATTTTTTACTAATAATTTAAACATTTCCTTTTGAAATAGCGTTCTCAAGTTTTGAGATATATATCCCAAGTCACATCAGTATATTCTTCATTACATTTTGTAAGAGGCTCAGTTTTGATTTTTCAAAAAATATCAAGCATAGATGTTGTTACTAATATTTTAAAGTATCCTTTTGAAAAAGCTTTTTCTAATTTTGAGATATTCATCCCAAATTGCATCAGTATATTCTTCATGGTATTATCTAAGTGCCTCAACTTTGATTTTTCACAAATAATAAAGCATGGATTTTTTACTAATATTTTAAAGTATCATTTTGAAATAGCTTTTTAAAATTTTGAGATATTCATCCCAATTTGCATCAGCATGTTCTTCATGGCATTGTTGAGGCTAACACATCAGGTTTGAGGACAGAATGTTCACTTGCTGCCTAATATATCCCATCCACTGACAGATGCCATGATAAGATTATCAGTGTTATTCATTCACTTCAGTGGTCATAATGTTATGGCTGATCGGTGTACATTAGTAGTGTGCTTCAGGAGGTAGATATGAATATGCATACAGTACAGTGTGAGTCTGAGAGTGTATAATAGGTTCAGGGGGTTGGTAGAAGTCCTAAGATGCTGGTGACGGGTGAAGCGCCGGTAACAAAGGTGGAGGGTTTTAAGGGGGGGTTACCGCTAGGGACTCGGAGTTCAGCAGTGTAACAGCCACAGGGGAAAAAATTGCTTTAACCTGCTAGTGTGGGAGCAGAGGCTTCTGTACTGCCTCCCAGATGGGCAAACAGTCCGTGGTTGGGGTGGCAGGGGTCCCTGCTGATGCTACGGACCCTCCACAGACATTGGAGGCGGTGGAGGTTTACAATGGCTTGTAATAGGATACCAGTGATGTACTGGGCGGTTTTCACCACCCGTTGCAGACCTACATTAAGTAATTAACAAATGTCTGGGTACAAAGTATCTGCATTGAGAATGCAGGGGATGAAGTGCATTAAGATTAAGCTATCATGTCAGTTCTGAACAAAATGTAAATTAAAGGTTGAATTTATTTTTCTTCATCTTTAACTTTTCCAATATCCAATTCCATTCTTTAAAAACTTGTGTCAATGCTACAGCTGTTCTATGGGCTCAGGAGAGTCATAATTCACTATAGGTTTCTCCCCAGAACTGTCAACAGCCAGTCTGCTATATTACACCCCCTCCCTCAACCAGGATATCGATCCAAGCCAACTCCTCACGGAAAGCTTGACCTTTTGCTCATCGCAGGGTCAAAAGGAAATGTCCATGCTGATTTGACAATAAAGCTATGTTAACACCAGCATTCGATTCATATACCACTGAGCCACTAGGTCGGCCGCATGTTGCATTATTTAATAGAAAAAAAAGAAGAGTATCAATGTAGGATGACATGATTTGGGATGAATATCTCAAAATTAGAAAAAGCTATTTAAAAATGAAAAAAAAAACCTATGCTTCATTATTTGTAAAGAATCAAAGTTGAGGCTCTTAGATAGTGCCATTAAGAATATACTGATATGATTTGGGATGAACATCTCAAAATTTGAAAAAGCTATTTCAGAATGATACCTTAAAATATTAGTAAACATTCTATACTTGATAATTTCTGAAAAATCTAAGTTGAGGCTCTTAGATAATGTAATAAAGAATATACTGACACGATTTGAGATGAATATTTAAAAAATTGAATAAGCTATTTCAAAGGGAAACTTTACAATATTATGTTATATATATATATATATATATATATATATATATATATATATATATATATATGAAAAATCTAAAATTGGGGCTCTTAAATAATGTAATGGAGAATATATTGCAGTGATTTCTGATGAATATCTCCACTTTTGAAATATATATTTCAAGTTATTAGCTACCAACTGTATCAAAAAAAGCCTTAGTTCTGAGGACAGCACTTTTACCCCGGTCCCTAAGTACTCCGTTCGCCCGCAGATAGACACAGCTTTGTCACAGCTTTTGTAATGTGAAAGTAAACACTACACATCTCTAACTCTCGGCTGATAAAAAAATATCAATAACATGGTTTCGAAAGTATTCAGACCCCCATTGCCTACTTAGTCTACGATACGGAAAATAAACATATATTTGCAATGCAAAATGTATGTCGAATTGATTATGAATATATGTCGAATACATTTAACTTTATTCAAAATACATTTAAGGTATTTCACATTGTACCGAAATGTATTTTCCTCATTTCACTTTCTCTAAATACAATTTACATATGAAAATGCATGTTAAAATGTATAAATACATTACAAATTTGACCAGAGGTATTTCAGTGACAAACATGCTCTCATTAAAATATGTAGGCTTAATTTGTATAGAAAATACATTACAAAATGTGTTTTGAAGCTCATTTTAAAATTTTTGACGTGCCCCTGGAGGTGCTTCATATTTGAAATCAAACTGAGCAATGAACAAACACCCGCGAACCGGTCAAACTGAACAGGTTGGTTGTAATGTTTTACTTGACTAGTATGCATTACTTTTCACCTTTACCTTTAGCAATATCATGCTGGTGTTTTAACTAATAATGATAACTAACAGACTTTAAGTTAACTTTGTAACTCGTTTTGCATGATCATAGTTCTTATATAATGTGTTGAAATATAACGTGTTGCCTCTGGTCGTAACGGTATGTGAGCAAAGCAATTTAGTGAGTTACTGTAGCCACTGTACCTCAGGTTATTTAACCGGCTGTCTAGGTTTGAGTTGAGCGCTGGATAAAACTAGGCAACATTAGCCTGTCCTCATTAAGCCAACCAAGAGTACTTTAAGAGTACTAAATATTAAACACCACACAGTCTGTTAATTATTTTTCATGTTTTAGTGTAGCACAAGATAATTTAAGCTCTAAGCACAGCGATTTTCAGCAATGCCATATCTGGACCTCATGGTACGCCTGTTGTTACATTTGTTTTTGATAATATTTGATTTAAATTCTACATTACAAAAAATGAACCTAATGGTCAATTCACACAAACACATTCTCTTTATACTACGCGCAACACAGCCGCTTAACAGGTGCTCTAAAGCCTGTGAGCACAACCTGTCCTGTACTTTACTGATCTTGATAATGTATAATTTGCAGATGTTTCACAATCCAGAGCATCGGACCCAGTGCAGCCACATTTAAAGGTATTTCCAAGAACTATGCAAGGTAACAGGAATAGGGCATTCAATATATATCTCATCCATGGCTTGAGGACTCCCAAAGCCAGAACTCTGACTATTGCTTTGCTTGTCGACAGATCGCTCTGCCAAATGCCCTAGAATCTGCTTTTACTTCCAAATGGGGCTACTCAAATTGGAATAAGGCAATGTACAAAGACGCTGGACTTAAAATACACGAGAAATCACGAGTCATGTCAATGACATGTTTTCATGGACTGAGCATAACGCAGTACGTACAGACTCTTCTTTTTTACATGCCACTGATAAGGACTATAAAAAAAGTCCAAGGGAATGGTGCATACAGAAAAACAATGTCCGAGGTACTTCTTGACAGGTATAGTATGCAAAAGTCTTACGCACATATACAGCTCCGGAAAAAATTAAGAGACCACTGCACCTTTTTCTTTCCTTTCCAAAAAAGTCGAAAAGGAAGGTTTTGAGTGAGGAACAGAATGGTTAAAATTAAGAGACCACTGCAAATTGAACGCTTCTGTTCCTCACTCAAAACTTGAAAAAGGTGAAGGAAAAAGGTAAAAAGAAAAAGGTGCAGTGGTCTCTTAATTTTTTCCGGAGCTGTATTTTCTGTAAGAAAAAACTGATAGTTCTCTGTAACACTGCATTGTTTGGCAAATTAATGTTTGGAATCCAAAAATTGCACTTTTCTGAAGACACATTAATGCAGAAGAAAGCAAATAAACATTTACGACTAGGTTTGTGTAAAAAATCTAGGATGCCTAAGATTTTGCACAGTTGTGTGTATGTATGTATATAAATTACCAGTCAAATTTGGACATATTTTCCTATTATGTGTATTATATTTATACAGTATATGAAAAATGTCAATTACTTCTCTATTTTTTGTATTTTGATTGTATATTTTAGGTTGATGACTGTTCACTACCTAATTCAGTCTGAAAATTACAACATTTTGCTTGATTAAGAGGTTCAGGTAGCCAGGCAATTTTTAGAACCACATTAGTCATCAATCAATATACAAAGTGTTTGGTTCACAGATGTTTTTCTTGCAGATTGTATTTCAGCTTGCTCTTAGAAACATACAAACCTGTGAGCAGACTAGACTTTGATTATTACAGTTCTGACATGTATTTAATAAAGTGAAACAAATAAATACTTTGCTGTTGCTAATATCATTACTTCTAAGGATGAACCTAAAGAAAGGCAACCTGACCTGTAAAGAGATGTAAGCAATACTTAGCAGTATGGAAATGGACATTGTAACATCTGGCCATTAGTGTAGATTGGGAATATACCTGTTTGAATACCTTAATGCAGTGGTTCTCAAACCTCTCCTGGGGACCTCCAGCCGTCCCATTCTCTAGATGTATACCAGAACTAGGGAACCTCAATCAACTTGTCAACCAAGTGGCTGCTTCAGGGTAACAACAACATTTGGAGATGGATGGGTATTCTCAGGAAATTTGAGTACCACTGACTTAATGCAACATTCCTTTCATACAACTATGATGGGTGGAAAGTAGAATGTTACATCTTGAGTAATCTTGAAATGCACCGGTGGACTCAGGGGGGGCATCGTGATCGCTCCCCCGGTGCCCCATGACATCGGTATGACCGCTGCGTGGTCCCATGGTGTTTATACTTGCGTACTATTATTTGTACAGATGAACACGGTACCTACAGGCGTTTGGAAATTGCTCCCAAGGATGAACCAGGCTTGTGGAGTTCTACAATTTCTTTTCTGAGGTCTTTGTTAATTTTTTTTATTTTCTCATGATGTCAAGCAAAGAGGCACTGAGTTTGAAGGAAGGCCTTGAAAAACAGCCGAACGTACACCTCCAATTGACTCAAGTAATGTCAATTAGCCTACGGAATCGTGAAACATAGTGTATGTCAGGGGTATTCAAATCTTACCCTATGAGGGTTGGAGCCTGCTGGTTTTCTGTTCTACCTCATCATTAATTGGACGCACCTGGTGTCTTAAGTCTGAATAAGGGCCAGATTTGAATACCCCTGGTGTATGTAAACTTCTGATATTGTGATATAGTGAATTATAGGTGTAATAAACTGTCTGTAAACAATTGTTGGAAAAATTACTTGTGTCAT
>JACXGI010000420.1:84308-126752 GCA_016801175.1 Esox masquinongy
TGTGTGTGTGTGTGTGTGTGTGTGTGTGTGTGTGTGTGTGTGTGTGTGTGTGTGTGTGTGTGTGTGTGTGTGTGAAAATCAGAGTCACATAATAAAACAATTTTAATCTTAACCAGGGTTTGGAAATGTTTTACCATAAATGCGTCACAAATTTCTGTGCACTGGTGCCCCACCATATGCAGCTGGTGCCCTTATAATTTTTTTCGCCCCTGTCCCTCTGACAACCCCCCCCCTCGGGTGTTCATGTTTGCATGTTTGGGAATCTGCGTCTTGGGGGGGGTGGGGGGGGTACTCTCATGTCCTGGCTGGGGCCTCTAGGCATCTCTATGTGCCTGGAGGCCACAGTTAGGGCCTGAGTGCAGAGGTGCCTCTTGGCATTTCTATATGCGCTTATGTTTAATTATCCCCAATCAGAGACACCTGCTCTCTATTGCCTCTGGTTAGGGATCCTATTTAAGTTGCCCTTGTTTTTCCCTGAGTTGTGGGTCATTGTTTGCGTTGTATGCTTCAGTTTGTGGTTATGCTCTCCTTTTGTTAGTTTTCTTCAAGAGTGACAAATAATTAAAGGAATGACCACCTTCACCTACTCTGCGTCTCAAGTCCTTTCCCTTAACCATGACACTTTGGAAATGCAGTACCAGTCCAAAGTTTGGACACACATGATCAAGGATATATATTTTTTTCCTGGACCGCGTAAGCGGAGCCGGCCTAGAAGAGCGAATTTGAGACTGACTGACTGACTGACTGACTGACCCTTGTTAAATAGCGTAGTGATTAGAGATGTGGGTTAGCAAACAACAGATTCCACGTTCGACTCCCGTCACAGTCAAAACAAATTATGCATTAGGATTTCTTCAGGCTAGACATAAACTTCGCTAGCTACACGGTTCTCTCGTCTTTTCACTTGACGAAAAAGTCAGTTATCGTCGCCTATATTGATAGTTATTGTATCAATGTCATTCACAAATGGCTAATAAGCTGTTAAAACGGCCAGTGGCAAAAGCCATACAGTTCATAGATGCTATTTGTGGTGGAGGTAAACTTAATAAGAAACGTTAGTCAGTTTAACACAATGTTTAATGGTGTCTAGTGAAATATTCCTGGCTAATAAGCTTTTAAAACAGCCAGTGGCAAATAAGAAACGTTAATCAGTTTAACACAATGCTTGTCTAGCGAAATATTCAATCTTGGTGTGATGTTAATGTGTGACAAAATGATCTAATGTTGAAATGCTGTACCAACTGGGGGCCAATGTGTAACACTGTGGTGTGGTGGTTAAAGACACTGCCTCTTACATGGGAGACCTGGGTTCAAATCCTGGGAGGGCAGTGACATTCTACATTTTGAATTGCGGGCTGGCTTTACTAGGCTTGCTTGCTTTCTTGTTTACATTGTACACTTTGTAGAATAACAGTGAAGACAATTACATGATGAAAAAAACATGGAATCATGTTGTAACCAAAAAATAGCATTACATCAAAATAAAATTCATAATTTAGATTCTTCAAAGTAGCTACCCTTCACCTTGATGACAGCTTTGCACACTCTTGGTATTCTGTGAACCAGCTTCATGCGGTAGTCACCTGGAATTAGAGGACCTGAAGATTTTTCCAACAGTCTAAAAGGAGTTTCCACATATGCTGAGCACTTCTTGGTTGCTTTATCTTCAATCTGCGGTCCAACTCATCCCAAACCATCTCAATTGGGTTATGGTCAGGTGATTGTGGACGCCAGGTCATCTGATGGAGCACTCCATCACTCTACTTCTTGGTCAAATAGACATTTGAGATATGTTTTGGGTCATTGTCCTTTCGAAAAACAAATGATAGTCCCAGCAAGCGCAAAGCAGATGGGATATGCGTATCGCTGCAGAATGCTGTGATACCCGCGCTGGTTGAGTATGTCTGGAATTTTTGCAAATAAATCAAAAGCACTCCCACAACATCCCCTCCTCTTCCATGTTTCAAGGTTAGGAACCACACATGCAGAGATCACCTGCTCACCCACTCCGCGTGTTGAAGACACGGTGGAACTAAAAATCTATAATTTGGACTCATCAGACCAAAGGACAGATTACCATCGGCCTAATGTTAATTTCTCATTTCTTGGCCCAAGCAAGTCTCTAGGCCGGATTCATGAAGTCTCCTCTGAACAGTTGATGTTGAGACATGTTGTCATGATGTTGAGACATGTTGTCTGTGTCTGTTATTTGAACTCTGTGAAGCATTTATTTGGGCTGCAATCTGAGGTGTAGTTAATTGTTGATTTTCCTGTGGGGGTCCACGTCAGAGCTAGTTTCATCATAGCGCTTGATGGTTTTTACAACTGCCTTGAAGAAACTTTCAAAGTTCTTCAAATTTTCCAGATTGACTGATCTTCATGTCTTAGAGTAATGATGGACTGTCATTTCCTTGCTTATTTGAGCGGTTCTTGCCATACTATGAACTACTACAGTACAGACATGATGTTCTTCTGTAAACTAAGCCTAGATTTTCACAACACAACTGATTGGCTAAAACACATTAAGATTTAAAGAAACTCCACAAATGTACTTTTAATGAGGTAAACCTATTAATTGAAATGCATTCCACGTGACTATCTCAGCTGTATGAGAGTATGCAAAGAGTGTGCAAAGCTGTCATCAAGGCTATCTATAATATGAAATGTATTTTGATCTGTTAACACATTTTTTGGTTGCTACTTGATTCCGTATGTGTTATTTCATTATTTTGATTGTGTTCACAATTATTCTACACAGTGAAAAATAGTAAACCTAAAGAAATACCATTTGAATGAGTAGGTGTGTCCAAACATTTGACTGGTTCTGTACATATACAACAACCCTGTAAATAACATAAGAATATTACATCTTTTCTACATTTGGATTTGTCAAAACATTCCTATTTATTGATATTTGTGTGTGGACTTCAGTCGCGTGCATGCTGCCAGGGAATGTTGACTTTCGGTTAACTGACGAGGGTTGTGATCCGCCACCAAAAGAAGGGGGGTTGGACATTTGACCATGAGGAGTGACGACCCAAGACCACAGGATGTGTGTTGCTCCCTGAGTCCAAGTAAATTCCAGTGTGAGACTCAGATGTGTGAAGATTGATAGTTTACAGCTGAATCTACAGAGGACAGAATCCACAAACTGTAGCACTTTACTAACCATTTCTTAATTAAAAAAACTTTACTTGTTGACAGCAACATGCCCCTGACCCGTTCCTTATCCATGTCATCTCTGAGCGGTCTGCCGCTTTGGGAAGAAGAAGATTTGCCTGTAGAGAACCTGCTGCTGTTTGAGGTGGCCTGGGAGGTCACTAATAAAGGTCAGTATTACCTAACTTAAAACCATGTGCATACAATTGAAGTATTTTCCAAATATTTTTATCCATGGGACTATACATATTTGTTTGTATTCCTCAGTTAAGGTAGTAGTGTTCATAATTTCAATGGTGTATGCATTCTCTACAGATTCCTTGATGTTATTAGTCCATAAATTCATCTCACAATCTTGTATTTTGAACAGTATATTATTTTATAGAGAGTTGCTTTCTTTGTGTCAAGATGGATTGCAATGAAGTGTACAAATATGGAGTAACTCAGGAGTTCATGACCCTGGACTCTTGTTTCATAGTGGTGATATATGGGATACTATCAGTAATGAGATGATTTTGGAGCTGTGACAGTTCAGCCTTATTACAGGGTCAACTTTTTGGAAAATATGGAAATCTTCAAATGTTGCCCCCCAAAAAGATATTATTAAAATGCATTGAAAATTCAGTGAGATTGGAGAAAATGAACTGTTTAACTGTGAATTGTTAAACATTAAGCTGAAGGCAAATACACAATCTCATCCAAATCCATATGTCTGTATGCTGTTTTTGTAGGATAAGAACCATATGAACTATGGCTATTTGAACTACTGTATATGGCCCTTACCATACTGACAAGAGATACAGAGAGTTTAAAAATGTCTTCCTGAAAAAATTCAACTGGAATAGACACAACATTCCAACAACTTTGAAAAACTGAAAAAATATATAGTTAATGATATGACTGGTAGAAATCAGAGATTGCTACTTTGACATCAGGTATGTATTATGTTAACTATGACTGTGCACAACTCAGAAATCACAAACCACTGTATGTGCACACTGTCATAGTTAACATAATACATTCCTGATGTCAAGTTTGTGATTTTGGATTGTCCTTCACAAATATTTAGTGTATTGTTCATGCAGTATTGCATTTATTTATTTGTTTATTTGCATCATGGGCAAAATGTTGTTTTTGTCAATTCCAGTGTATCTTAGACTATACCTAGGACCAACTACAAAAAACAATACATCTTACTATTATTTATACTCTTTGTGGGCCCCCTAATGTGTTCCATGTTTCAAGTTAAAAAGTATGAATGTTTCCACTCTTTCCTCCAGTGGGTGGGATCTACACAGTGATCCAGACCAAGGCCAAGATAACAGTGGATGAATGGGGGGAGAATCTCTTCATGATGGGGCCATACTATGAACACAACATCAAAACCCAGGTGGAGAAGTGTGAGCCCTCCAACCCAACTATCAAGAAAGCCATGGCAGCCCTCACTGAAAACGGCTGCCCGGTACTTTAATACACTTAGGGATATTACTATAATTCAAACAAACCTGCGTTGCAGTATTTTTGTGGTAGCTCATTTTCCAACATTCAGTTCACAAACTGATCTTATGAAACCTACCCAGGAATGCTTTTACTTTTCAGAATTAAGTGTGTGGCCATTAAATTAATATTGTAAATAAAGATATCTTGTAAACATGGCCACAGGAAGATGATTTGATAAGGAAATTATTCCAAACCTTTTTCTCTGGTTCCTTTTGTTTAATTTATTATTTTATTTCTACACCTTATTTCTAAGGTGAAGAAAAAAACACTGTTGGGGCAGTAATTTAAACATTTATACAGCATGTCCATTATAATGTCTAAATAATTTCAATTCATATTCTGATGTATAAGAATGGGCTGTGAGTTATGTTTTACTTCCCCTCAAACCAATTTTATTACCTACCACGGGCCGGATGGAATTGCCTCAGGGCCTTAGTTTGCCTACCCTGGTCTAATCAGTCGGAAAAGTGTCCTTCACACTGGTCGGCTGTAACATTACTATCCGTATTAGGCCTATGCCTACCAGAGCACTTACACTGTATTATTTTTCACTTCGACGTACAACTAAAAACTACTTATTTCAAAACCATATAATTCTCAACAATCTGATGAGGAGATGAGGAGACCACAAGATGGCAGACAAACACCATTTCTAGGATCAACAGGGCAGCATTTCCCTATGACGCTGTTACTGTGGGTCTCGTGTTTTGTCTTGAAGAAAAACGTTTCCCTTTTATTGGTTGTACTGTATATGTTTTAGTTGTTCTTTTGGCGCTAGTTGATATTACTATCATTCTATTTGACAGCTTTATTTTTAACCTGATCTGCGGTGCTTGTGTTTAAGGTATATTTTGGGCGGTGGTTGATCGAGGGCAGTCCGTATGTGATCCTGTTTGACACCGGGGCCGCAGCATGGAACGTGGACCGATGGAAGGGGGATCTGTGGGACACCTGTGGCATTGGCCTACCCTTCCATGACAGAGAGGCTAATGACTCACTCATCTTTGGATCCATGGTCGCTTGGTTCTTCAAAGAGGTCAGTTCTCACGTATTTACATCTTTTCATGGACTGCCAAAGGTCCATTCGGTCATCTTACAGATTGACCTATTTTTTATTATATTTTCACTGTATGGTAAAAAGTAAAAAATAAAATAATGATAATACACCTTGTATGATAAATGCTGTTTGAAGAGAAAAATTATGCTGGAATTCTGTACCTGTTTGAATGGGATGGTGCTTTTGGCCAACTCACTGATTTGTAAGACCAATGACTGCTCTTGTGGGTAATGGGGTGGGCTCTAGACTATCCTATCAGCCAAGGTTGTTGTTCATAAATATCTTTAAATTGCATACAGACAAACCTTAATCTTGAAGTCTTGGTACATATAAGACATTTAAAAAATCTGGCTGATGAACTTTTTAGTGTTAATTATTATTTTCTTAAATTATTATTCATAATTGATCTTTTTTCATTTCTTATCATTTTATTTTGTTCTTATTATTTTTTTATCAAACGTGTTTAATTTTTCTATTTGTTTTTCTATTTCTATATGTAAGTGTTGCGCCTGTAATACAGGGCAATACTTTAAATGAAACCTCGGTCTCAGTAGATTTCTCAGTTTTAATAAAATAAAATGTATTTTGCCCAATGCTGCTGCTGGTGCTCCAAAGGGGTTCATAGTTTTGTTTCCGCCCTTTTGTTTCTGCACTTTTGTTTCCGCCCTAATTCACCTGATTCAAATTAAAGACTTGTTAATCATTTTATTAGTTCAATCACCCATTTAGTGCACCAGGAACAGGATTGGGGAACACTGCATTAATGTCTGATACTTTTAAAATAAATAACACTGGAGCCTTTGTACTCATTACAAATCCATCCTCTTGGGTTATATGAGGTTTATCATAGCTAAAAATCAGTGATGAAGTTCAAATTTTCTTAACGTTTATTCCTAGTTAACAGACCAACTTGGAGATTCGCCCAATGTCCTTGCTCATTTCCATGAGTGGCAGGCAGGGGCAGGACTTATTCTCTGTCGCTCGCGGAAGATTCCCATAGCAACCATCTTCACAACACATGCCACTCTGTTGGGACGATACCTCTGTGCCGGCAATGTGGACTTCTATAACAACCTGGACAAGGTATAAAAGACACACACAAACATATAAAAACCTTTCTATTATAATGAGGACATCATAACATTAACCTTAACCTAACCTAACTTTAATCCTGAAAACTTTAACACTTGCCCAAACCCAACCCTAACTCCTAACCCTAAATCTAAAACTAACCCATTTCTCTGGTTCAATCTTTTTGAGGACATTTTTATTCCCATTATTTATTAAAAATACACATACTTCTAAGGGTGATTTGTTTTTTATTACAACCACACATTTTGTCAGTGTTGGGGTTAAAAATTATGTTAGACTAAGTATCTTTCCTTTTGTGTCAGGGAGCTACAGTATTGGTCTGTACATTTGTTCAAATGCCTAACACAACAATATCCTCTTTTGTTAGATTTACAATTTCTACCTGCAATTCCCCCTGAGAGTTACTGATCTGCGCTATGTTTATGCTGCTGTACAGTACTGTAATTTGCCCTTTTAGGCTGATTGTAAAAAGGTCATTGTGAACCCAAAGGTCATTTACTGGGCAGGCTGTGTAATTGACAGCAACCTCTCATTATGGAGGAAGCCTTCTCACTGGCGGACAAGAGACTCAAGGGAGATCCTAGTCTTTAAACATTTGTCTAACTGTTGGATTTACAGATGCCAAATGAACTCAAAGTTAACACTGTGGCCCTCAACAGTTGAAATGATAAGTTGTATTTAAAATTCATCTGATATTTATGCAGAATGCACAGGACAAATGTTAACTAAACAATAGCTAGCCTTAATAATTGCTGTCTAATGCCGTAGTGTTGATAAATGTGATGTGTCCACATCAGTTTAATATAGACCAGGAAGCAGGTGAGAGGCAGATCTACCATCGCTACTGTCTGGAGAGAGCTGCAGCCCACTGTGCCCATGTCTTTACCACCGTGTCCCAGATCACTGCTGTGGAGGCCACTCACATGCTGCACAGGAAACCAGGTGAGTGATCAGGGTCCTGCTCATCAGGACTAACCATCACAAAACCTTTCAGAATAAAGGACCTAAAATCATCTATCAGTGACATATAATAATGCTGTAATGTTTCCTGTTTCAAAACACTGCTGTTATTTCTGTCTACTGCACAGATGTGGTGACTCCAAATGGATTGAATATTAGGAAGTTCTCAGCCATGCACGAGTTCCAGAACCTTCATTCGACTAACAAGGGTCGGATCCAGGAATTCATCAGAGGACACTTCTATGGGTAATACTGAAGTCCATATTTTAAATGTTACTTATTCAATATACTGCTCATGATGAAGCTATTATTGATTTTTAACCTGTTTTTTGTCAGCCATCTTGACTTCAATCTGCAGAAAACGCTCTTCTTCTTCATTGCTGGACGATATGAATTCTCCAACAAGGGAGCGGACATCTTCCTGGAGTCACTGTCCAGACTCAACTACCTGCTGAGGGTAGGACCTTGTTAATAATGAACATCCACTGGCCTCTCTCTTGACAGAATGACCATTAAAGTGTTAATGCTTTATTGTCACGCGAGCATTCTCTTCCTCTCTCCCAGGTGCATAAGAGTGACGTCACAGTCGTGGTATTCTTTATTATGCCAGCAAAGACCAACAACTACAACATAGAGACTCTGAAGGGACAAGCGGTGCGAAAACAGCTGTGGTACGTCTCTCCAACCCGGCCTGGTACACACTGTGAATTCATGCAATATCCTGAATATTCATGAATATTTCAAATATTCCACTGAATATTTGAAATCTTAAACAGAGTTTGCTGAATATCTCTGTGTCTCTCTCTGACAGGGACACTGCTCACACAGTGAAAGAGAAGTTTGGCACCAGGCTTTATGAGGCTTTGCTAAAGTAAGTACCTCCAAAGTATTCCTTAGACCTGTACGAAGCATCATGTCAACAGTGTAACACTCCTTAATTTGACAACTATGCCAGTATATTGTTAGTAAGCTTTTATTATGAAGGAACTAATGCTTCACTTCAGTGAAGCAAATCTGGTGTGACCTTTGTGTCTTGAACCGATCAAAAAGTGGTAAATGATACATGGTGTTAATAAAAGATTTGTCAATTTGAATACTTAAGTTTTGCCTTGTGACGTCTTCAGAGGAGACCTCCCTGATATGAACACTATTCTGGACAGAGACGATTTCACCATAATGAAGAGAGCCATCTATGCCACACAGGTAGGAGTTGAAGAGGCGGATCATTTACAGTATTCAATTTTGTAAAGGTTGTAGTAGACATGATGAAAGAAATGCTTTATACATACAGAAATAAAGCTATTGAGAGTTAGATTTTCAAGAACATTAACAATTTCCATATTGTTGATTAGGTCGTGTCCACAGTATGACTAAACGATTGGTTTAGAGTTATTAGAATGAACATTATGCTATCATTGATTGATTATTGTATAACCATTCCACCAGGTCAATCAACTCACTCGTGATTGACTAGGTCTTTAGGCTCAGTATGAGCTATGCCCCTGTGAGATGATCAATTCTCAATGGAACTGGTACTAAAACAATGAATGCATGGTCCCTGCAGTGAAAAAGGTCTGTGCGTCATTGAACCACACTGGGCCCCTGATCCAGGGGTCAATAGATTGGATGTTGGTGGTGTTGCAGTGATGCATACAAGCTGGTATTTAATACTGGTGTCTCATTAACATGATATATGAAGTGGCAGGAATAGAAGAGATATTGACTTTTGCCTGCGTGTAGGTGAAATGAACACGTGTTTAATTGCTCAGTGTTTTTTTTGTCATTGTAATATTTCACGAAATCAGATTTATTATGAGTCCCATGTTTTTTTGTCTGGGGCTGCTTGAAAGACTCATTGAAGAGGCTGTCTGCCAGTCTTTACTTTTGTACCAGACAGTGGTTAAGGTGACATGGCTCTGCATGTCTTAAGACTGCTTATTAAGATGCAGCATATTTTTTTGTGCCTCAGCACTGCTCTGTACAGTATATTGACTTGTTAAAATATTGTCTATTCAACCACTCTTACCTTTACTCTTGGCTATCCCAAAAGAGGACAGTCATTAAATATAATTATGACATGGGTTATATACAATTCCTCAGATCCATATTTCTGATGTCTACTGTAAAAGGTTATTAGTCATGGATCATTGACTTCTACTTTTAATTTGAGCCGGTTTGCTACAGCAGGAAAATAAGCCTGCAGCAACAGGAAATGGGAATTTTTCTATAGATTAAAATTAATAGTCACTTTTATGGGTCTGGATACATTATCTAAGGCAAATCAAATTTTAAATTGTAAATTATTAACTTTACAAGCATTTTTAAGTTGTCCTGCAGCAACAGGAGTATCAAATTTAAGGAATGCTAGATCGAATCCCTGGGCCTTTAAGATAATAGGCTGCTAACTTTAATTGCTCCCAGCTAGTTACTGAAAATATACCTGGCAAAGTAATGGTAAAAATAATTTAAAACTGACAGGTGTTGAACACTTCATTATGGTGTCCAACACAGGTACATACAGTTATCATTCTTTATGCAGAGACACAGCCTTCCTCCAGTGACCACTCACAACATGCTGGACGATGCCTCTGACCCCATCTTGGCCAACATCAGACGTATCGGCCTCTTCAATGCCCGTGTGGACAGGGTAAAGGTATGCAAATCAGCCATGTTTATTTATGTCTGAAATTCAGCTCGTTGATTTAAATTAGATCAATGCATAGTTATTGACCATATAACTATGCATAGGGTCAATAATAATTGACCATATACATACCCAGGGGAAAAAAGAAACTAAGACGTAGAAGCGCATAGTGTTCTCTAGTATTCTGTGGTAAGCTGTGGTAAACTGTAGTGGACAGTAGAATACAATATTAACACTGCAGTATGCCTCAATCGCTTTGTGCTTACTATATTATTTCATATAATACTATATTAAATACTGCATTATTATGGGACACCGAGTGGCACATTGGTCTAAGTAAATACTTCACTGTATAGCTTCTTTATTGTGGCCAGGTGCGTTAATCCTGAAGGCGTTATACCGACAGTATGGCCTGGGGTGGTCCATGCACTGTAGTGACCCCTTGTGACCCCTTGTGCTTAGTTACAATCACAATTGAGCCAGCAAGCTCAATTGTGGTTGTAATCCAGCCTGTGTGTGCAGGTGAAAACAGGATGCCTTGGCAAGATGTGCATTGTAGGAAACATTAAAGTCTCCAACTCGCTCAAACCTGCTGTGGAGTTGTAGCGTCATTACGAGATTGTGGGGGAGAAAGATTTTGAAATGTATGAAAAAAACTTCAGAATTATCTTCCAAAAATGATTGCAGTAAAATATTACAGCGATGTCAGTACTATTTATTTATTACTAATCCTACATTATTTAATTTGCATTTACTGCACATTGCACCTATTCTTATCGCCCATATCCCATGGCGACTCTGCTTCAACGCAGTCACTGAAGTCTCCCCACAATCCCTTTGTCTTTCTTAGAGGTTGAATATTTTTCTAGGACATTATGTTCATTGGACAGAAAAGTGGTGGAAGAATAGTCAGTTTTGAACCCACAGAGCAGCAGTACATGTGTACTGGATCCAGCAGCTTAGGTTGTTGGACCCGCCTGGCCACAATGCTTTTTGTTTCCAGCTAGCCTGGATATTGTTGCAATAAAGTGTAGGCTACAGCCAACGTAGAGGTGATCCCCAAAGTTAATTCAAAATGGTTACAACTCCTAATAGTCTCTTTTCCTGTGATCCAGATAGTGTTCCACCCAGAGTTCCTGTCCTCCGCCAGTCCCCTGCTACCTATGGACTATGAGGAGTTTGTACGAGGCTGCCACCTGGGTGTCTTCCCTTCTTACTATGAGCCCTGGGGATACACACCAGGTGACACTCCTACTGTACATATGCATTCATAGACGTTAACACCGTGTAAACACTGTCTATGTCTATATCCTTCGTGTGTGTACTTTGTTGGGGAATTACTTAGCAGACACCATTATCCAAAGTAACGTTCACTAAGTGCATTTCCCATAAAAGGAGAGTACATTTAAAATACACCGATCAGCCGTAACATTATGGCCACTGACAGGTGAAGTGAATAACACTGATAATCTTGTTATCATGGCACTTGTCAATGGGTGGGACATATTAGGCAGCAAGTGAACATTCTGTCCTAATAGTTGATGTGTTATAAGCAGGAAAAATGGGCAAGCGTAAGGATCTGAGTGACCTTGACAAGGGCCACATTGTGATGGCAGAGCATCTCCAAAACTGCAGCCCTTGTGGGGTGTTCCCGGTCTGCAGTTGTCAGTACCTATCAAAAGTGGTCCAAGGAAGGAAAAGCGGTGAACTGGTGACAGGGTCATGGGAGGCCAAGGCCCACTGTTGCACGTGGGGAGTGAAGGCTGGCCCGTGTGCTCCGATCCAACAGATGAGCTACTGTAGCTCAAATTGCCGAGAAAGTTAATGCTGGTACAGATAGAAAGGTGTCAGAACACACAGTGCATCTCAGTTTGTTGCGTATGGGGCTGTGTAGCCACAGACCAGTCAGGGTGCCCATGCTGACCCCTGTCCACTGCCAAAAGCACCTACAATGGGAACGTGTATATCAGAACTGGACCACGGAACAATGGAAGAAGGTGACCTGGTCTGATGAATCACGTTCCTTTTACATCACATGGATGGCCGGGTGCGTGTGCGTCGTTTACCTGGAGAACACATGGCACCAGGATACAGTATAGGATGGAGGAAAGCCGGCGGAGGCAGTGTGATGCTTTGGGCAATATTCTGCTGGGAAACCTTGGGTCCTGCCATTCATGTGGATGTTACTTTAACACATACAGTACCACCTACCTAAGCATTGTTGCAGACCATGCGTACCCTTTCATGGCAACGGTATTCCCTAATGGCATTGGCCTCTTTCAGCAGGATAATGTACCCTGCCACAAAGCAAAAATGGTTCAGGAATGGTTTGAGGAACACAACAACGAGTTCAAGGCGTTGACTTGGCCTCCAATTTCCCCAGATCTCAATCCAATCGAGCATCTGTGGGATGCGCTGGACAAACAGGTCCGATCCATGGAGTCCCCACCTCGTAACTTACAGGACTTAAATGATCTGCTGCTAACATCTTGGTGCCAGATACCACAGCACACCTTCAGAGGTCATGCCTCGACGGGTCAGGGCTGTTTTGGCGGTAAAAGGGGGGCTGACACAATATTAGGCTGGTGGTCATAATGTTATGGATGATTGGTGTATGTGTCGGTAGAGACTAAAATTTTCTGAAGACAGGCAAGGACTCTGTCACTTTCTACATGTGTTTCTCTCTTCAGGTGAGTGTACTGTGATGGGTATCCCCAGTGTCACCACCAACCTGTCTGGGTTTGGCTGCTTCATGGAGGAACATGTGTCCGACCCCACAGCTTATGGTATAAACGTGCATCATCCTGTCTTATACAGCCCTTCAAACCAGAACCTACAGTAGAGTGGTTTCAAATATACATTAACCTTGTACTTTAATGCTCTGGGAGTGATCTGACAAAGAACAGAGCTCGGTTATTTTTTATCAGTTAAATTCAAATCCAGATGTGTTTTACATTAGCTGTGTGATCCTATGTGTCTCTGGTCCATTCCTGGACCTTTTTCGAAAATGCTAAAAATCTGCATATATTTGGCTAAATGTTTAGGATACTTGTATCCTAATATGCATGTAGAAATATATTTTTTTAAGTTTTTAGTCCTTTATGATCTGCTACTCCCTATCTCAGGAATCTACATAGTGGATCGGCGGTTCCGCTCGGCGGACGAGTCGTGTAACCAGTTAACACAGTTCATGTTTGGCTTCTGCCAGCAATCCAGACGACAGCGTATCATTCAGAGGAACCGCACAGAGAGGCTGTCGGACCTATTGGACTGGAGGTACCTGGGACGGGTGAGTGGCTGCAGTAAGAAACTTTGTAATTAAAGGTGGGTTTTTGTGGCCAGTCATTTTTTGATTGTGACTAAAGCTTGGTTTTTGAAAGCAATGTGGATTTCATGGATAATACTACGCAGACTTGGGTTAAAATACAACATAATTATTACAATTACTTTTGAAGACATTTGTAGGTATTTTAATGTTTTATTTAATTAAATAATTACTCAAATATTCTCGTATTCAAACCAGGTATTTGAAAATAGTGACTGAAATAAATATTAGAAAATACTTTTAAGAAGTAGGCTATTTGTCTGTTTTTATTTGAATAAAATTCCCTTTTATTTAAATAATGCGTTTACTTTCTCTTCTTGAATATGTCTTCTTCTATTCCCGTGGATGTCTCATTGCAGTTCTACATGCACGCCCGAAGCCTGGCTCTCAGCAGAGCATTCCCTGACAAGTTCTGGATGGAGCCGCTAGCCCCACCACAGGTGAGTTACAGAGGAGAGTCTGTCTTCATCTGATTATTGATTGACACTGTAGTAGATGCTGTCAGGTTTGATCCATTCCCTGAGCTATAATTGACAATCTAACATTTTGGCAAATGACAAGACATTATTTGTGATTTCGGTTTCCTCTCATCTTTACAGGACTTACAGAGTTAAACAATCTCTATCTCTCTCTCACTCACACGCATGTCTCACACTTTCTTCTTCTCACTAACTCTCTCTTCTCATTGGTTAATGTGTCTTGGTTTGAATAGTGTATATTATCCATATCGTTTCAAAGGTTTGAGATGCAGTATGTCCCTTCTCTCTCCTCAGTCTGAGGGGTTCCGCTATCCCCGACCTGGCTCTGTGCCCCCCTCCCCCTCTGCCTCAGTGCATTCCACCCCCCACCACAGTGATGAAGAGGATGGTGATGAGGAGGAGCTGTATGATGAAGATGAGGAGGCGAAGAGAGACAGGCTGAACATCAAAGCTCCTTTCAGTTTGGGTCCCACTCCTGAGTGAAAATAGACTCCTGGGACAGTCTGGCAACTGAGAGGTCTGTCGTTACTACGCTGGAATAGCTTACAGATGTAGTAAAGAGATGCAGTATGTGGAGGTTTTTGTTCTAGCCCAGCACTAACAATATCATCCCTACTGTTGTAAAGACACTGAGCCTCAAGTAAAATTTAGACATACTACCTATATATTTTCCAAGACAAAATGCCTCCTTCCATTGACAATAATTGTACCTTCATGCGTTAGTAAATGAGACATGAATAGTTGAATCAGCAGTTATTAGGAATGGTGTTGGGACATCTGAGATGCCAACCCTAATCTTAAATCCTATATGACTTACATTACCACTATAATCAGATATATCTTTAGACTAGTGTTGCTATGAATTCAAAATCATTTTATTAAACATTTCAATTAACAATATATTCAATCACTGTCAGCTGTATTTAGAGGCCTGTGTTTTTGCATATTGCACTAAATTTTCTACATCCAACAACAAAAGATCAACTGATGCAATATAATGATATCAACGACAATAAATACATTATCGTTCATCGGAAATACTCTCTTTTCCATGTTGGCAAGTCTTGAAAATACAGTTTTTCAGGACTTTCTTCACCTGAAAAGTGAGAGGAAAAAAATCTGTTAAAAAACATAGTTCAAACAACTTCATGGTCGATAGCTAGTAGAACCCGATGCATGAGATGTTTACGTGAGTTTCCAAGCTAGCCATGCATCCATCTTCCTCCTAAAACCTCATTCTGGACCTACAGCTATAAATTCATGGAAACATCTGTATATTATCATTGAACTCACCATCCTCCTTGGCTTGCTGCAGGAAGTTGAGCAGGATTGTGGCTGCCTGGTTTACACTAAGTTTCTCTGTGTTTTGACTGCGAGTCTCTGAAAAGAGGATGTCAAAGAGAGCAGAGATAAGTACAAGATAACAGTAAAGTCCCTGATCACCCTACATCGCCATACATTGCTCTACTTTACCAAGCTATACAGAAGAGCCAGTTAAATGAAACCGCCACTACAAGTGTTTTACCTAAATGCAATGTGTCATATACATCTCCCTCTTTTCGGTCTTCGCTGATAAACCGCCGTCCCTCTTTAGTAACAACATAAACAGTCACACACAGTTTTGTAATACAATATCATTGAACTGCATTCCTACATTAGCATACATAATGTTTAAGGACATAGTAATAAATTAACTACTAAATAACTTCAGATGTCTAAAAACTTGATGTTGTGTCTTTATTCTGAAGATCTTGATAGTTGCGCCATTAAAAAAGCATCATATTTTGAATGCAAATTATAACTAATGGACATACGTGTGCCTTTGAGGTACAGCATTGCTTGAGGTGACCAATTTCTTCTCTGGAAACTGCCCTTTGGTGCGCTCCACGAATGGGAGACAAACGTTGCCAGAAGTAAAACTGCAAGTGCATATGCTGTAATAGTTGTCACACCCTGCAACAGTGTGAAGTAAGATATGGCTATATGAAAATATGGGCAATATAAAACAAATATGCCATCACGCAGAAATGACAAGAATGTCAGCTACTTTGGTGTTTCATGCACATCACCAAGTGTAAAACTCCCATATGTAAAAGAAAAAAATGAGCACTTACTTTCATTGCGATGGAGGGGATTGTCCCTACTTCAGTAGATATCTGTTATAAGTGTTATAGGGCTGAAGTTGTGTGTCTTGGCAAGTGTTATCCCTCTATTTATACCAGAGGAGATCTCATAGCCCACAGCGCAACGTAACGTGTTATGAATGTCAAAAGCAATAGGTCATGTCAATTTGATGAAAGAGGGGTGGACTCCAAGCACAGAGTGGGAATTCACAAGAATTTGCCAATCAATGGCTCATCTGAATGTACACAATTACATAATATATTAGTGAAAAGAACAGACATAACAAATAGAATCTTTTTTGATGTTACCTTAAACCAATAACAAGAAAAGAGCTGTTCATCAGCTGGGAGACAATCAGTTTTCGTGCTGTTGTAAATAATACATTTCTTGGAAATATTGATATTTACTTCTTGTGCACCAAAGCGGATCATAGATAGATGTCCGGTCATTTTTATAAATGAAAAGCTGACAGTCTCCCAATAGTTCAGCAAATAAGCCTAAAAATTGTTCAATTTGTTATAGAACTACAAAAATTGGCACACTTGTTGAACAGTTTATGCCCAACAAAACTTAAATAATTTCTGCAAAAAAATTAAGAGACCACTGCACCTTAATCTTTCCTTTCCAAAAAAGTCGAAAAGACACACACACACACACACACACACACACACACACACACACACACACACACACACACACACACACACACACACACCAATCAGCCATAACATTATGACCACTGAGAGGTGAAGTAACACTGATAATCTCGTTATCATGGCACCTGTCAGTGGGTGGGATATCTTAGGCTGCAAGTGAACATTCTGTCCTCAAAGTTGATGTGTTAGAAGCAAGAAAAATGGGCAAGAGTAAGGATCTGAGCAAATTTCACAAAGGCCAAATTGTGATGGCTTGACAACTGGGTCAGAGCATCTCCAAAACTGCAGCCCTTGTGGGGCGTTCTGCAGTGGTCAGTACCATCAAAAGTGGTCCAAAGAAGGAAAAGCTGTGCATCGGCGACAGGGTCATGGGCGACCAAGGCTCATTGATGTACGTGGAAGCGAAGGCTGGCCTGTGTGGTCCGATCCAACAGACGAGCTACTGTAGCTCAAACTGCTGAAAACGTTAATGCTGGTACTATCTCAAAATAGTCAGCACATTACAGCTACTGACATATGTTGTAATCTGAACAAGCTTGATAACCAACAAATATGTATGTTTTTTTGTTGCCAGATCTATAAGTCTGCTTTTTCACATATTACTCGCACATGTGCATTGCACAGGCAGTTTAACTGGATGTTGGCTCTTAAAATTGTTCTGTAGTTCATAGAAAAAAATTAGGTTTCTGTTTTTAAAATTATATTTTACATATTTGACTATCAAGTCAGTGTAATTTACAAAAATTGTAGTCTTGGTATTTTCTGTCAGTCAGAAATGTAAATTAATTCCTATTAAACTCAGCTTAAAATATCTGAAACTGCTTCTCCAAACAATCCCCTCCCCGGAAAGTGGGGCGTTATGGAGGGCAGGTTCTCCGAGTCCTTCAAGGCCAAGAGGTACAGCCACAGGTGCCTCTGCGTCACCAAACTGTGGCCATCATACGGTCCGTACAGACTGCAGAGGCTTGGTTGAGTTGCAGAATCGCACAGTTCCTCAACCTTCACCCGGGGACAGGGAGGAGCGCCCAAAGAGAGACGCTGGAAACAAGGTGACGTTGTTACCCACGCTCAGGAAGGAAGCCTCCTCGGCGAACAGAGAGGTTACTCTGTCCCTCCGCAAAGGGGCCCAGGCCAGCTGAAGAAGGTTGAGCAGAAGGAAACCAAAGGTGTGAGAGGTAAAGGCTACGCTTGGGCGGTGACAGTCAAGGTGGGGAGACATGTCAATTTCAAGTCAATCAAAACATGCCTCAGCGCAGTCAAGACCGTAGATAAGACCGTCAAGGTGGTGAGACATGTTTTGATTGACTTGAAAATGACATCTCACCACATTGACGGTCTTACGCACCACCCTGACTGTTCTGCCAACAACCGTTGGGGATTACTTCAAGTCAGTCAGTCTAGTCATTTGAAAATGACAGTTGAAAATGACTTATCTCACCTCTAGATGACTTATCTCATCACATTCAAACTCATGTTAAATAGAACTCATTACATACCTGCCATCATTTAAAGTGACTCTGATTAATCACAAATAAAGTTCAGCTGTTCTAGTAGGATTTTCCTGACATTTTCTTAGTTGCATCTCAGAGCAAAAGCCATGGTCTGCAGAGAGCTTCCAAAGCATCAGAGGCATCTCATTGTTGAAAGATATCAGTCAGGAGAAGGGTACAAAAGAATTTCCAAAGCATTAGATATACCATGGAACACAGTCATCATCAAGTGGAGAAAATATGGCACACCAGAGACATTACCAAGAACTGGACGTCCCTCCAAAATTGATGAAAAGACGAGAATAAAACTGGTCTGGGAGGCTTCCAAGAGGCCTACAGCAACATTAAAGAAACTGCAGGAATTTCTGGCAAGTACTGTCTGTGTGCTACATGTGACAACAATCTCCCGTATTCTTCATATGAATGGGCTATGGGGTAGGGTGGCAAGACGGAAGCCTTTTCTTACAAAGAAAAACATCCAAGCCCGGCTGAAGTTTGCAAAAACAAACATCAAGTCCCCCAAAAGCACGTGGGAAAATGTGTTATGGTCTGATGAAACCAAGGTTGAACTTTGGCCATGATTCCAAAAGGTATGTTTGGCGCAAAAACAACACTGCACATCACCCAAAGAACACCATACCCAAAGTGAAGCATAGTGGTGGCAGCATCATGCTTTGGGGCTGTATTTCTTCAGCTGGAACCGGGGCCTTAGTCAGGGTGGAGGGAATAATGAACAGTTCCAAATACCAGGCAATTTTGGCACAAAACCTTCAGGTGTCCGTTAGAAAGCTAAAGATGAAGTTCACTTTTCAGCACGACAACGACCCAAAGCACACATCCAAATCCACAAAAGTATGGCTTCACCAGAAGAAGATTAACGTTTTGGAATGGCCAAGCCAGAGCCCAGACCTGAGTCCAATTGAACATCTGTGGGGTGATCTGAAGAGGGCTGTGCACAGGAGATGTCCTCGCAATCTGACAGATTTGGAGCGCTTTTGCAAAGAAGAGTGGGCAAATATTGCCATGTCAAGACCTGCCATGCTAACAGACTCCTACCCCAAAAAGACTGAGTGCTGTAATAAAATCAAAAGGTGCTTCAACAAAGTATTAGTTTAAGGGTGTGCACACTTATGCAACCAGGGTATTGTGCGTTTTTTATTTTTCCCCCTCAAAGATTTAAGTTTGTTTTTCAATTGAATTGTTCACGTTATAGGTCACATTAAAGGTTGAAAAAGTTCTGACATGATTTATCTTTGTCTCATTCTTTTACATCACAATAACCTGGCATTTTAACAGGGGTCTGTAGACTTTTTATATCCGCTGTATTTTCCCTGACTGATAACATTCCGGAATTACGGCCTGTCTTTTAGACAATTAGCTAGATTTCATTTTATTAACACAATAGGGGACTGCACATTCTCGAAACATTTTGATAAATACCGTAAATTGTGCTTGTTGCCATCTAGTAAACTCCAATGGTTAGCACCGTAATTCAGCTGTTTGGAAACAGCACCATGCTTTTAGCTTGAGTGCGGATGTTTACAGATTTTGTGAGGTAGTTCATTGTTTATGAAAAAAATATTTCGGTTTCACGTAGAACACAACCATTGATTCAATGCTTGTTTTGGCACAATTTTTTCAGGATAACATACGGAGACCTATATCAATACACCATGGCCTTCCCATTTTGGAAAATTGAATGTATCAAAATACATTTTATGTATTTTGGTACATATAATGTATCAAATCGAGTTGTGCTCAACAGTGTGCATACCCTTGGAGAATTGGTAATATATGTACCATTTGTAAAGAAAACATGAGTGAGCCGGCAAAACACGTCTTTTATTTCTTTTGGGATTCACATTCAGCTGTAGGTCATAACAGAATGGCACAATCATAAAACAAAATATGGCAACAAAGAAAAAAATGTACTGACCCTCTGTTCAAAAGTCTGCATACCCTTAGTTCATAATACTGTGTATTGCCCCCTTTAGCATCAATGACAGCGTGCAGTCTTTAGTAATAGTTGTCTATGAAGCCCCGAATTCTTGCAGGTGGTATAGCTGCCCATTCGTCTTGGCAAAATGCCTCCAGGTCATGCAAAGTCTTTGGTCGTCTTGCATGAACCGCACGTTTGAGATCTCCCCAGAGTGGCACGATGATATTAAAGTCAGGAGACTGTGATGGCCACTCCAGAACCTTCACCTTTTTCTGCTGTAATCACTGGAGGGTCAACTTGGCTTTGTGCTTAGGGTCATTGTTGTGCTGGAAAGTTCCATGCGCAGCTTTCATGCAGAAGAATCCAAATTGTCTGCCAGTATTTTCTGATAACATGGTGCATTCATCTTGCCATCAGTTTTCACAAGATTCCCTGTGCCTTTAGAGTTTACACCCCCCCACCAAAACATCAGTGAGCCACCACCATGCATCGCATTGGGGATGGTATTCTGTTCACTATAGGCCTTGTTGACCCCTCTCCAAACATAGCGCTTATGGTTGTGACCATAAAGCTCTATTTTGGTCTCGTCACTCTAAATTACAGTGTGCTAGAAGCTGAGGCGGGTCAAAGTGTTGTCGGGCATATTGTAACCAGGCTTTTTTGTGGCATTGGTGCAGTAAAGGCTTCTTTATGGCAACTCGACCATGCAGCTCATTTTTATTCAAGTATCGTCTTATTGTGCTCCTTGAAACAACCACACCGTCTATTTCCAGAGCAGCCTGTATTTCTCCTGAGGTTACCTGTGGGTTTTACAAAGAGTATCCCGAACAATTCTTCTGGCAGTTTTGGTTGAAATCTTTCTTGGTCTACCTGACCTTGGCTTGGTATCAAGAGATCCCCAAATTTTCCACTTCTTAATAAGTGATTGAACAGTACTGACTGGCATTTGCAAGGCTTTGGATATCTTTTTTTCATCCATTTTCAACTTCATAAAGTTCCATTACCTTGTTACGCAGGTCTTTTGACAGTTCTTTTCTGCTCCCCATGGCTCAGTATGTAGCCTGCTCAGTGCATCCACGTGAGAGCTAACAGACTCATTGACTATTTATACACAGACACAGGTGTGGAAAATTCACCTTTAATTGCCATTTTCACCTGTGTGTGTCACCTTGTATGTCTGTAACAAGGCCAAACATTCAAGGGTATGTAAACTTCTGATCAGGGCCATTTGGGTGATTTCTGTTATCATTATGATTTAAAAAGGAGCCAAACAACTATGTGATAATAAATGGCTTCATATGATCACTATACTTAAATAAAATAAAAAAATTTGCATGATCATATGGTCATATTTTCAAAATCAATGCCAAATTGTCACAATTTCTGCCAGGATACGCAAACTTATGAGAACAAATGTTTTCTCTTTTACAGATGCATATCAATGTAGTACAGTGTAGTACAATGAGATAAAACTTGCAAAAAGTAGCATACAAAGGCAAGTGCATGTGAATAATTACAAACGCAACATTTTAAAAATGACCAATAAAGAAATAATGTGCACAAGACCTACGTATGAAACCGTTGTGATTGGATGGTGGTCATTCAGAATAGTGATGGGAAGTTCGACTCACTTTACACATTTCGGATCTTTTCGAATCGTTCAGTAAAAGGAACGAATCTTTCGACTAATATCGTTCATTTGAGTCAGTCCCCCCCTCCTGTCCTGGCGCCGCACCACCGCCCCCAAGTCTAGCCTATGTCAAGCTACACTTGTTATAAAAATGGGAATAGGAAGGAACCGTAGTACTCTAAGAGTAAACGCTACACCACATCATGCTTTACAGCCAACACCGAAACCATTTTCATTATGTGTATTATCAGAAGCAGGGGCACCGTATGGGGGGGGGGGGTTAGGATGATTCTAAGGGCCCGTGACTGACAGGGGCCCTAAACAAATATTAGAACATTATTTGGTGGGGCGCAATATGATATATTTTCAGTGGGCCCAAAATCTCTGGCAGCGCCCCTGATCAGAAGGTTTAAAAAAAAAAATTTGTACAAAAAACACACAAGCGCAACTCATTGTCCAGATTCAAAATCTAGAGGCAAGATCAAGGTTCAATTTAGATGAAAGTAATCGAAAGAAATCATTAGAAAATAGTTCATTTTAAACGTAATGATATTTATCCTACCATTACAGCTTTTACAATTTACTAATACTACTATTGCAAAATAAAGACGTTTGTAACAGATAATTGGACACATAGTAGGTCTAAAATTATTAATGTGGTAGTTGATTTTTGATTGTAATGATAAACACAGGTAAAATACACTGAGCCTTTGCCTAAGTAAAAAGACTCGTGAACGACTGACTCGGTCAGTTTTATCGTTCAATTGAACGGTTGTTTCTTTCATTTGAACGAATGGGCAGCGGAGTTATACCCGACCACGGAATACGCTGCAAGTTTTACTTTCGCAAAGAAAAATAGACCAAGACAATAGCATTATAAAGACATGTTTGTAACAGATAATTGGACACATGGTAGGTCTAAAATAATTAATGTAGTTGATTTTCGATTAATGGTAAACACAGATGTAGGCATTATTGACTCAAATGAACGAAATGACTCGAAAGAATCGAACGTTTTACTGAACGACTCGACAAGATCCGAGTCAGTAGAAAGAGTCGAACTTCCCATCACTAGTGCCTAAAGATCCTAAACATCTTTCATTTCTCGTTCGTCGTTCCTTCCGGTGAACGAGATTCGAAGATCATCGTTCATAGTACCTTCCAGTGAACGAGATTCGGAGATCCAAAAGAGCCATGGATCATCGTTCATCGTACCTTCCGGTGAACGAGATCCGAAGATCCTACTGAGATTAATCATGATTCACCACAAAAGATTCGTTCAAAAAGAACGACCCATCAGCAATTCAGACCCTTATGTTACTTTTCTTCAGTCAAATATTTTTGCTTGCCTCAATATTCCGTTTTTTTTTTATCCAAGGCAAAATTAAATTTGCATAGGCTCGTTACTTCTGAAATACATTATGAAGCGAACTCATCAAAAAACATTAGTCATTTGTCCAAACGAATAAACGTAGTCGAGCAGCCGACAATTTTGATAACGAATTGGAGCGGGAGAAGAACTATTTTCCCTCTGCTGCTACAGCCAGCTTTGCTCGTGCATTGACATCAGTGCTCCCTCAGCCGAAGAAGGTAGTGCTTCGGACGACGAAGTACACAAGAATTTGAGAAGAACCAAGATCCACCATGGTAAGTACAGTACATGAATACATTTTTGCTTTACATCATTAGTCAATGGTGCGGTTTGGCAGTGCTCCCTCGTTAAACTGGCTTAGATGGCTAGCTAACGTTTTCTAGCTAACTTTAGTTTTGACGATTTTTGAGTTTTGGAAATGGTTGCTAGTAGTAGTTCAATTGGAAAATTTTGCATTTTCGCTTGTTTCGCTGTTAGCTGGGCACTTGTGGGCGTGTTTGTTTTTGTTCTAAATAAGTTTCTGGTTTTCCTGTCAACGAAGGAAGTTACATTTACTAGCTTGTTTTATCTGTAGACTAGAGTCCAACATATTGCTGGAAATGTTATGTTCACCATTGCAGGTTCACTTTGATAAATCACTTAACCTAAAATGAACAAGTTAACCAAGTGTTTTGATATGCGTTTTTTTTACCAATTCAGTTGGTATGTGCTGTGGAAACACATCAATTTAGGCTAGTGAGCCTAGCTATGCTTTAATGCACAAAAAGTTGTCACTCCGGGAGCTTGAATGCTGAAATGGCATTACATGTCTGTCTGTATCTTAGATGTTTTTTTAACGATAGTGTGTAACGGCCATATGTTAAACTGAAAATGCGCTGAAACAGTGGTCCACGGGGAAAACGATCAAATATCAGTGGTGGGCCGTCAGGGCCTGCAAGGCCTTCTCTGCTGGCCTAAAGATTGCCAGAATCAGAAATTTATATTTTTTATTATTTAATAAATATTCTATACAAAATACAAATGTGATAATGCAACAAGAGCTCCAATGGTAGAGGAAAGCCTGTATAACATGGATGGTCGAATGTTAAAAATTGTGACAAAATATTGGCAGACGACTTTTTCCATTAAAATAAACAAAGACGAAAATAGAAACTTTAAAATGAAAACTGACTGAATCAATTCCTATTTTCGTAGACGTATTGTTAGTGATAGCATTGGTAAGATGTTTGACAGTCGTTCCAAAAAAAATAAAAAAATTCCCCTAGCTATTTGTGCATGCATGCGCATTTTAGTCAGTGCATGCTGTTGTCATCAGTTGAGTGATAAGTCCCGCGTCTTCCCTAACTGAACACAGATGCTAGACATTCTGCATGTATTTAGGCTAGTGTAGGCCTGATAGTGATCGACATATGGACTTATTAATCCACAATGCAACATTAGACAACGTTTTGTAATCAAGGAGAAACTTACGGTGAGACCTCAAGAGGAGCACTCGAACGGGCGTAGGCTGGCGCGGAAAATATGCCACGGTAATGTCAGTGATAGATAGTTAAATTATTCATAGTTAGTTAAGTTATCTTGCTAGCTAATTCAAAATGAGTCGCCTTAAACTGATATTGTAGTACGATATAACTTTATTTTTGTCACTAGTCCACAAATTAACGTTACAACTGATTAGCTAGCTAAAATGCAGCAAAATAGCCTACTTGATGTGGGGTTGAAACATTCATTGATAGATGTATTTTCGATGACGAAAAATGACAAGACGAAGTTGTTAGAGATGACTAGGGACATTACTAGTTCCAGTACGTGATACTAGGCCTATATAATTAGGTGCATGCGCGTGCATATTATGCAGATGGTGTTTTACGCCAGCGCCATTTTGAAATAAGGGCGAGGACGATCCGGTAAAACTAGGACAAGAAGACCGCAAGTTCAGACAGTGAATATGTCCTTCATTTGTGTACCGAGTGAAGAGGACCGAAATCATGGCTTTTATTTATTATGTGTTGTTCCAAAAGTTCGTCGGAACTGGGTCATTAAAACAAGGAGGGATGTAAGGGGTGCTATGTCAGGTAAGCGAAATTTTATTTGAGTACATTAGTCGGCTAGCTACTGTAATGTGTTAGTCGTTTTCCGGGGACAGTCCCCGTTTTTCCTGGTCTGTGTCCGGAAATGTCAACGTTTTTAACTGTGCGTTAAAAACAGACTGCAAAGTGAAATAATATTTTACGTGGCAAGACAGACATGGCAGCAGAGCATACTGATTGACGTCTCTATGGCGTTAGGCTTGTTTTGGCCAACAGAGGGGGCTGCGCGCTAGTTCTGTTTGCTCGCACTAGTTTTAGAGAGAACTGCTGTGCAATGAATTGTTCGGTTCGATCCGATACCAAATAATACAGAGCCAGAATCACCAATACTTTTTATTGTTAAAAGTGGCTTAGGTACTTTCATGTCGAGGAGAGCTTCTTGGTATATCCAGAGCTCTTGAGGAATCACCTGGGTAAAATCACAAATTACCTCAATAATAGCCTATGACAGACTGCATTTTCAGGTTTGAGGTATGTTGTTTTAAATTCCATTAAAATAAGTAATTAAGATATGTTTCAATGGGCTGAATATTCTATTTGTATGTCTGAATATAGTCAATATTTCACACGATGCTTCTCTTTCGTTCAGCCATGGCATTCATGCGTGTAGTAAATGTTGGCCTATGGGTTGGATTGGCGGTTGGCGCCAGTAGTCAGGGTGCACGCTGCGGCACGCTTCGCATGTAGGACGCGTATGTTAGTTTTACGCCGGATTTACACCGGTCGCTTCTGCGGAGCGTTCCGGCTCCGATGAAGTTTTTTTCCGTCCTCCACGCAGTGTCACTGAGGTATCATTTGAGATAACCATTTTCTGATGCAGAGTTGGTAAAGGAATGTTTTTTGGCTACAGCTGATATATTGTATTTTGACTATAAAAACAAGGATTCGATTATAAAGCAAATCAGAGGGCTGCAGTTATCGGATTCAACCATAATGAGGCTAATTAAAAACATTGGTAAAGACATCAGTAACCAGTTAATTGTGGATCTATCCACTGCACCATGTTTCAACAATGCAGTGGATGAAAGCACAGATGTGTGTGATGTTGCTCAGTTGTGTGTGTGGGCCAGGTTCCCAAAAGAGGATTAGTTCAGGGAAGAAATGTTATGCTTATTGCCTCTGCAAGGCCAGACTAGAGGAGAGGACATCCTGAATGCACTTTTGTCATTTTTTAACGAGAATAATCTGAACTGGTCTGGTCTCGCATCTGTGTGCACAGACAGCGCCCCCAACATGTGAGGGAAAGAGAAGGGACTTATTGGTCTGATGAGGAAAAGAGAGGAAATTCCTAACTTCGCAAATTTTCACTGCATCAAACACCAGGAGGCACTCGTATCAAAACTCAAACACAACGAGTTGCAAAATGTGATGCAACTGGTTGTACGTGTTGTCAAATTTATTGTTTCAAGAGCACTGAATCATCAACAGTTCCGCCTGCTCCTGGAGGAGTGAGACAGAGTACGGTGACTTAGTGCTCCACAATGAAGTGAGATGGTTATCTCGCAGCAGAGTACTTTAGAACTTTCTGAGCCTCCTCCCAGAAATGTGCGAGTTCCTTAACGGCAGAGCAAGAAACGAGCCAGAGTTGGAAAACCCAAAGTGGATAATCGGGCTGGCTCTCCTGACTGACATGACATGCCACCTCAACACACTGAATCTCCAGCTCCAAGGAAGAGAGAAACATCCAGCTAACATGCTACGTGTGGTTCAAAATTGAGAGCTGTCATGAAAGATGACCCAGAACTCTTGCAGCACTTTAACCACAGTACATTTGTGGAAGTGTTGGAGGAGCTTAGGGGAGAATTTGAATCCAGATTCCAGGATGTGATGGAATATAAAGAGATGTTCAATTTCATTGATAACCCCTTTTATGTGACTGTGTCCTCTCTGACCCCAGCCATCACACAACTCTACCCTGCTGATCGTGCTGCACTGGAGAGTGAAATAATTGAACTACAGACTAATGACTCTCTGAAAGCTGAACTCAGAACAGGTGTCGACCACTTCTGGAGCATGGTCTCTGAGTCACACTTTCCTACTGTGAAACAGTGTGTGCAAAGGGTACTGTCCTTTTTTGTCAGCACATATACATGTGAATCGACATTTTCTACAATGAACATTATAAAGAGGGAACAGAGAAACAGACTGACCAATGCACACCTGGACTGCCTTACAAGGATTGCCACAACTGGCTACAAATATAACATGAAGACTGTCAGGCAAATGCATTCACACTTCCGTTCATCTCACCATTAAGGTAAGCCTATAATATATTTGACTGGTATTGGCTGCTGCTGAACATTATCTGTACTGTATGCTGCTTCATGACTATGATATATTGAAGTGTAGTAGGCCTGTATGGGTTATACATTGTGGCATCAGAAGACACTGACAGATTAGCTAAAAATAAGTGTGGCTCTCCTATTGACCGTGTCCTACCAATGTGGCTCCATTGGAAAAAACTGTGAGAAACTGTATTATATGGATAGATGTTCTGCTCTATGAGGTTTTGAATAGGTTATGCTAGTTAACGATAGCTATGTAGACTAAGCTAGCTAGGTTAGCTAGCTACCGTCATGGGAGTAGTTAAACGTTTACATGTAAACATGCAGTGGACGGGCTATTTTGAAAATATGATTATATTAAATAAATGCAGAATAAGTTATGAGAATATTTATTTGTAGATTATAATTGTAATGCTTTGGCATTTTAATAAGTAGTATGAAAATATATTTAGAAATTTCAATGGATAACATTAGCGTAATGTTTTCTGTTAGTGGAGAGGAAGGAGAGGAAGACTGGATTGGAAGAAGAGTGAAGGTAAGAGGAGGCTGCCAATTTATTATTCCACACAATGTTTTTGAGAGATAAAATACAAAAATGACGCAAGCAATGGGAATCTGTTAAACAAAGCGTTTTATCTATTAGTGTACTATTTATTATTAAAGGTTGTAGAGGAAGGAGAAGAGAGTGAGAAGGAAAAATTAAGTGAATAAAAAGAGTGAAGCAAGGAGTGAGTTGAGTGAGGTGGAAAGGTATAGAGAAGGGAAGGAAGTTGAGTGGAAAAGAGATTGTAGTGAATTGTAGTTAATAATCTAGTTACCTGGACCACTGAATGGCTGTTCAGATTGGACAGTTGTCTTGTCTGTAGTGTTTCTGCAGTATAGTTACAGTGAGGGGGAAAAAAGTATTTGATCCCCTGCTGATTTTGTACATTTGCCCACTGACAAAGAAATGATCAGTCTAATTTTAATGGTAGGTTTATTTGAACAGTGAAAGACAGAATAACAACAAAAAAATGTTATAAATTGATTTGCATTTTAACGAGTGAAATAAATATTTGATCCCCTCTCAATCAGAAAGATTTCTGGCTCCCAGGTGTCTTTTATACAGGTAACGAGCTGAGATTAGGAGCGCACTTTTAAAGAGAGTGCTCCTAATCTCAGTTTGTTACCTGTATAAAAGACACCTGTCCACAGAAGCAATCAATCAATCAGATTCCAAATTCTCCACCATGGCCAAGACCAAAGAACTGTCCAAGGATGTCAGGGACAAGATTGTAGACCTACACAAGGCTGGATTGGGCTACAAGACCATCGCCAAGCAGCTTGGTGAGAAGGTGACAACAATTGGTGCGATTATTCGCAAATGGAAGAAACACAAAAGAACTGTCAATCTCCCTCGGTCTGGGGCTCCATTCAAGATCTCACCTCGTGGAGTTGCAATGATCATGAGAACGGTGAGGAATCAGCCCAGAACTACATGGGAAGATCTTGTCAATGATCTCAAGGCAGCTGGGACCATAGTCACCAAGAAAACAATTGGTAACACACTACGCCGTGAAGGACTGAAATCCTGCAGCGCCCGCAAGGTCCCGCTGCTCAAGAAAGCACATGTACAGGCCGTCTGAAGTTTGCCAATGAACATCTGAATGATTCAGAGGAGAACTGGGTGAAAGTGTTGTGGTCAGATGAGACCAAAATCGACCTCTTTGGCATCAACTCAACTCGCCGTGTTTGGAGGAGGAGGAATGCTGCCTATGACCCCAAGAACACCACCCCCACCGTCGAACATGGAGGTGGAAACATTATGCTTTGGGGGTGTTTTTCTGCTAAGGGGACAGGACAAATTCACCGCATCAAAGGGACGATGGACGGGGCCATGTACCGTCAAATCTTGGGTGAGAACCTCCTTCCCTCAGCCAGGGCATTGAAAATGGGTCGTGGATGGGTATTCCAGCATGACAATGACTCAAAACACACGGCCAAGGCAACAAAGGAGTGGCTCAAGAAGAAGCACATTAAGGTCCTGGAGTGGCCTAGCCAGTCTCCAGACCTTAATCCCATAGAAAATCTGTGGAGGGAGCTGAATGTTCGAGTTGCCAAATGTCAGCCACGAAACCTTAATGACTTGGAGAAGATCTGCAAAGAGGAGTGGGACAAAATCCCACCTGAGATGTGTGCAAACCTGGTGGCCAACTACAAGAAACGTCTGACCTCTGTGATTGCCAACAAGGGTTTTGCCACCAAGTACTAAGTCATGTTTTGCAGAGGGGTCGAATACTTATTTCACTCATTAGAATGCAAATCAATTTATACAATTTTTGACTTGTGTTTTTCTTTTGTTGTTATTCTGTCTCTCACTGTTCAAATAAACCTACCATTAAAATTATAGACTGATCATTTCTTTGTCAGTGGACAAACGTACAAAATCTGCAGGGGGTCAAATACTTTTTTCCCTCACTGTATTTACTCTGTCACAGCGTGCCTGTAAGACTAAATAAATAAGTCCGGAATTGTCCCCCTTTTTTATTTTATAGATAATAACATTAGAATATCCAATGATATATTGACCGCCAAACTGGGAATGTCCCCAGTTTTCATTTCAGAAATCTGGTCATCTTATGTTAGATTAATGTTAGGTAATGCTATAGGTAATGTAACGTTAGCATCATAAATCTACATACATGATACATATCAAAATGTGATACTTGCATGTCAAAATGTAAGCTTAAAACAAAGTACTTAAACTTAAATTAATGAAGAGTTTAGCAAACTGACAGACACTGCTTGTTATGAACAGGCTGAATTTATTATCATCTACCTCAGTCATGTATATTGAGATATGTTATGTTGGTGTGAAATTGTTGCTTTCTGTTTCTGCATGAGAGAGACCAAAGAGTATATGACCTGGCTAGAGTGTTTTGACTAGTGATGGGTTGTTCTTGAACGGCTCTTTGAACTGCTCTTTTTGGTAAACGTTGAGAGCCTGATCACGCTGTTGAAAGGATCTATTAATTTGGCTACTTAGTTTCTTACATTGCTTTGCTCAAAATCTTCCAACGAGCCATCCAATGAATCCAGCACACTACGCAGGCCAGCTGCGTGAGCAACTAAAGTTAGTGTGCCCAGTCTTCAGTAGGGACGAGGGAGGGAGTGTGCAACAATGTGTTCGATACCGTAGCCAACCTGAATGGATTTTTGAAAGATTAATTTCCAGTGCAAGGTACTTTTCACTCATCTCCTGTGCCAGCTTTTCTCTTTTTTTCTCATTGCTTGTTCATGTGTGGTGGTTTTCAATGTTAATTTGGTTTAAAGTGCTACTGCTAGCAGCAATGGCAAATTACTACTGGATAGTCAGTTTCTAGTCAGCTTGTGAGTAGCGGCAGACAAAAGCATGCAACTGCGCGCCACAGTAACTTCATTTCAGTTGCTGCTGAAGGTTTCTGATATTTGAGGGTTTTTCGTAACCCTAAACTTTTTTTGAACCTCTGGCAGTTTATCGCTTTTCTTTGTACCCATTTCAGGTTATTCAGTGCACTTGAACTGCTTACAGGGTTTCCGTGGGACCTTAAGGTCTAAAATCCAATAATCAGAATTTTAGGCCTTAAAATGTCTTAAATATGATTTTGACTGGTCTTAAAAATTTATTAGATTATGTTAGCATTACTTTTATGAAGTTCTAAACTTCAGTCGTGCTTTTTAATGTGTTTTGGGGGAAAATTGGTATTTATCTTGCTATAACAAAACTACAAAATGAAACCAACATGGAACCAATTACCACTCTTGCAAACTGCATCAATCAGAATTTATCGGAGCGCAACCAGGTAGGTAGTGTGTTGCGATGTGGTGTGTGGGCTAACGTGGCGCCTCCTCCCATAAAAAAAATCTTCTAGAAGTAATAAGTTAAAATTATTTTTGTTAATGGTGCTTTCATCTAATATGGGTAAGTGCACGTTTAATGAGATCTGGCTTGAAAACAGTGCATTTAGTGCTTGGTTCAGCCTGTTGAAAATAACGAATTTGAAGCCCGCTGCACCTTGTGGAAGAAAACACTCAAATTAGCAACTTTGGGTATAAAGGCATTAGTCGCATTGGAAGTCAGAAAAACATAAAAAGCTACCAGCAAACACCTGCCATCACCCAATTTTATTCTGTATTCACATCGGGAGCATCATCAAAGGCCGGCCCCAGTGCGACCCACTCTCTACTAACATTGTTAAGTCCTACTGTTCCGCTAAGTGACCAACGGACAGCGTTCGGATCTACGCCAACATTAAAAGCGGAGGTGCTCTGGACTTGACACATCGTAGCAAAACATCAGGCATATAAAAGCAATGAAGGATTAGGTGAGCTGTTTCAAACCATGTTCCCTGATTCTGAAATCGCTAAAACCTTCATGTGCGGAAATGACAAGATGTCTTACATTAAGCGATTTGGATTGGCGGATTTAAGAGAGACCTCATCTCAAAAGTTAAGGGCCCATTCGTTCTGATTTTCGATGAAAGTCTAAATCAAACAAACAGAGCAGTTGGACCTGCATGTACGTTTCTGGAAGGGGAGCAGGTATAGTTTTTTTTTTTTTATTAGCAATGCTATGGCAAAGTGTGGTGATCTATTCTGTTGCATGCTATAGGGATAGTTCACCCATTTTTCGAAGTTTTATATTGTTTCACTTACCCCCAAAGTGGTATGTAGGACAGTAGTAATGGTGTCCACCTCACACAGTTCTAGCCGCGCTGGTTGTTTTTTTGCAGGAAATCTAGCTGGGGGATAGTTATCGTAGTACAGCTAGGACCATGTGAGGAAACTGCCGTTGCCACTGTCCTACAAATCAGTTTTGTGGGAAGTGAAACTATATACAAATTTGGAAAATGGGTGAACAAGGCCATAGAATGACACATTAATAGTTGCAAAGAAAGTTAACAATAATGTAGCCCTGCTCATCAACTTCTTGATTTTTATTGCTTATCAACAGCACAATACAAGATATAATACCTGAAATTACTGACTAAGACTCGAAAAAAATGAAAGACACAAAGTGAAAAGTGTAATGGTTGATTTTTCTTTTTGGACCACCTCAGTGTGTGGAAGGTGGTCCACACACTGAGCTGAAGGTGTGTGGACCACCTTCACCTCAGGAGCCTGGTGTCCATCTCGATGGATGGGCTCAATGTGAATTAAGTTTTTTGAACCTCTTCCACAAGACCATGCAGAACAGTATGGAGGTGCTCAGCTTGTTGCTGTGGGGAGCTGTGGACTCAACACATTACACAATGCTTTTTAAAGTGGCTTGTCCATGTGGCAGCTGGGAAAACTTTTGAAAGCCACAATGTTACCAGCAAGGAGAGGAAGACTATAGTGCTTTCACCAAATCCACCGTCTTCTCTTTATCGTTCTGTGGCCACCGGTGGATTGAGAACCTGCCTGTGGTAGAGAGGGCTCTTGCAGTCTGGCCATCACTTCACCTGTATATGGATGCAGTGAGAAGAAAGAAACTCCCAAATTGTGGGACAGGATCCTTCGACACAATAGAAGCAGCCCTGAAAGATCCACTCATCTTGGCCAAGCTACAGTTCTACATGACTGTCGCCAGGACCTTCAATACCTTTTTGAAGTATCAAACAGACGAGCCAGTGATGCCTTTCCTCAGCAAAGATGGGGCTGAGTTGATCAAGGTAAGGATTTTTATAGGTAACACTGCACATTATCACAAATCTTGTCACTACTGATTAGGCCTAATTGATACGTACACTGTGTTAATGAAGAATAGGTAAATTCTTCAACCTTTGTTCATCCATTAGAATTATGATAATGTCACTTCATGATAAATCTGTATACCGGGGACTTGCATTTACTTTTGAGATTGTCTTTTGACAGGGTCTACTTAGACGCTTTATCAAGAGAGTGCTCCTTTAGGAAATCACTACACTGTAGCTAACCAAAGTGGACGTAGCAGACAAGAAGAACTGGCTCCAACCACAGGGCATTGACATTGGCTTGGGTGCTGAGACAGTCCTCAAGGTAGTCTGGTAATTTAGAAAGATAATTTTATAAATCATGGTCAGGATGCAAGCAGCAAATATAATTTTATTGTAAATACTATTTACGGCTTACTATTCCTGTGTCAGAGCAGAGAAAGTGTTGAGCTCAGAATCCTTGAGTTTAGAAGGGACTGCATGCAGGAACTGTCAAACATTGTCAGAGAAATGCAGGAGAAGAGCCCCCCTGAGTATTTAACGGTTAGACAGATGGAGCGTCTGGACCCCTCATGTTCAGGGACCCAGATGGGTGCAAGGGGCAGATGAAATGTCTTGTTCAGACATTTCTGCAGGACAAACAGCGGGCAGGAGTCATTTCTACTCGTAGAAAAGGTTTGGAATTGGCTTTGAACAAAAGAGGTCCGCATATTCTGAAGATATATTAGAACTGTTAAGTGGAGTGCTGTAAACGCTGTCAGTGTGTTACAGCCAGGCATTTGCTCCACCTTTAAAGCTGAAGGACGTAACTTTCAAAACTGGAAGTATCTCCGCCTAATTTTCCCAGAAATCTTGGCTGTCGCTGGTGTGACGTCAGTTCACTCTTATAGCCCCACGTTATCTATGCGCTTTATTCAGCTCATCTAAAATTAAAAATCTTCATCCAACCAGGTGAGTTGACATACGATTATTTCAATTATATACTAAAATTAATTAAACAAAATGTATCTGATGTAGCATACATAGGAAACGTAAGAAAAGCTTGCTACTAGTTTAAACTCACCCTGGTAATGTTTTACGATTACAGTACTACTAGCTGGACTAGTAAACAAAGCAAACAGCATGTAGAGACGGCAGCTTGCCTCTATCCACAGAAAGTTAGCTAGTTAACCAAATGGATAGATGGACAGTCAGTAACTATAGCCATGTCTGCTCTGTCTGTATAGCTAGCCACATTAACACCAATAGGGCAATTACTAAGAACAGTGTGAGGGTAGCCAGCGTTTTAGCTAACTTTATTTATTAATTTAACAGAATTGCCACATCAGCATCTAGGTTTAACGCATTTTGCCTGTTACAACAGTGATTTTTGTTTACTGTTATATACATAACAGGTTGTTGGTATAATGTAATGATTTACCAATATATTTTTCTTCACTTTTTCCTCTGTTTTGTTGTAGGGGATGTCGTTCTCCAACAATTTGAGGCCTTCCTGTCCCTTGAGAGCAGAAGTGAGGAGTTCCTCTCATTCCCGCCGATGCAAAAGAGGCTGGACATCATCTTGTGGTTTCGTTAGCAAGGCTTTGGGTGTTCTGTCAGAATGTGCTGATTTCCTGATTGTCCTGATTTGTCCTATGGACAGGCCCCTGTGTTACCTAGGTTCCCCTCACACACAGGCTTTTGTGTTATTTTTTTCTCTCTACACGAGGGGGTTACCAAGGTTCTCCTCAAACACAGTCTTGTGTGTGATTTAGTCACTAGATGGGGGGGGGGTTACCAAGGTTCCCCTTACACACAGGCTTGTTTGGATTATATTCACTCTGCACTAGGGATGTGCATTGGACCATATTTTACTACCCGAATAGTATGTGTTGTTATTCGAATAGTATTCGGTTAACCGAAATACATGTTTTTAAAAACTACCAATACCACATGAGCGCTATTATATAACGCGCGAAGGACATGGTGTTGTTCTCATGTAACATCGGCTCAATGATCATTCGTGTGACAAAAAAGTGACTGCGTGTATGGAGGAAGCCGTGTGCTTGACATGCAAAACTACAGAACTAGAAGACAATATTAATCAACAGACAACATTGACATTATTGGATGGAAGTGTCTAGAGAAGCTAGTTAGCTAAGCTAGCCAGCTATATGCCATTTGCTTAACTCATTGTTTTCTGCACTATCAACCCCCGTTCGATTCCACAGCTGAACTTTACGTAGTGTTTTGTGGCCAAATATTTTTTCTGGGGGTAACATTAATCCAGTGAATATATTCCATCTTCCCTTGAATTAGTTGACTTTCATCCACTTGCTAACAGCAGACTAAGAAGTATATATTGCGTCATTCTGACTGACTGGGCCCAACCACACTACTACCGCTTTGATTGAGGAACGTAAACAACAAACGTGTGATGAACACGTCATAAAAACGACTTAAAACTGTATACTTTTTTTAAATGCCATGGGATATCGTCATATGTAAAAAATTTTAGATGGGAATTTTAAAAGTATTTGGAAAAATAACATTCCAGTCTATTTATTGTCTGATGCACAGGGCCAGACGAGAAAGGCTACAGAGGATTACCTGGAGGTACTAAAACAGAAAAGGAAAACCATCCAAGTGATGGGTGAGGGCAAGGCTGGCAGTCGGATTGGCCAACTCCTATCAGTTAATTACTCTTAGGAGAGGCTGCCAGGAAAAGTTAGCTGAGCTCGAGTACATTGAGGAGGAAATTGCGGCCAAGGGAAAAGAGCTCAGATCAGTGTACAGTGAGGGAAAACATTTTTTGATCCCCTGCTGATTTTGTACGTTTGCCCACTGACAAAGAAATGATCAGTCTATAATTTTAACGGTAGGTTTATTTGAACAGTGAGAGACAGAATAACAACAAAAAAATCCAGAAAAACGCATGTCAAAAATGTTATAAATTGATTTGCTCCCCTCTCAATAAGTATTTGATCCCCTCTCAATCAGAAAGATTTCTGGCTCTCAGGTGTCTTTTATACACGTAATGAGATGAGATTAGGAGCACACTCTTAAAGGGAGTGCTCCTAATCTCAGCTTGTTACCTGTATAAAAGACACCTGTCCACAGAAGCAATCAATCAATCAGAACTGGCTAGGCCACTCCAGGACCTTAATGTGCTTCTTCTTGAGCCACTCCTTTGTTGCCTTGGCCGTGTGTTTTGGGTCTTTGTCATGCTGAAATATCCATCCACGACCCATTTTCAATGCCCTGGCTGAGGGAAGGAGGTTCTCACCCAAGATTTGACGGTACATGGCCCCGTCCATCGTCCCTTTGATGCGGTGAATTTGTCCTGTCCCCTTAACAGAAAAACACCCCCAAAGCATAATGTTTCCACCTCCATGTTCGACGGTGGGGTTGGTGTTCTTGGGGTCAAAGGCAGCATTCCTCCTCCTCCAAACACGGCGAGTTGAGTTGATGCCAAAGAGGTCGATTTTGGTCTCATCTGACCACAACACTTTCACCCAGTTCTCCTCTGAATCATTCAGATGTTCATTGGCAAACTTCAGACGGCCTGTACATGTGCTTTCTTGAGCAGCGGGACCTTGCGGGCGCTGCAGGATTTCAGTCCTTCACGGCGTAGTGTGTTACCAATTGTTTTCTTGGTGACTATGGTCCCAGCTACCTTGAGATCATTGACAAGATCTTCCCATGTAGTTCTGGGCTGATTCCTCACCGTTCTCATGATCATTGCAACTCCACGAGGTGAGATCTTGAATGGACCCCAGACCGAGGGAGATTGACAGTTCTTTTGTGTTTCTTCCATTTGCGAATAATCGCACCAACTGTTGTCACCTTCTCACCAAGCTGCTTGGCGATGGTCTTGTAGCCCATTCCAGCCTTGTGTAGGTCTACAATCTTGTCCCTGACATCCTTGGACAGCTCTTTGGTCTTGGCCATGGTGGAGAGTTCTGATTGATTGATTGATTGCTTCTGTGGACAGGTGTCTTTTATACAGGTAACAAGCTGAGATTAGGAGCACTCCCTTTAAGAGTGTGCTCCTAATCTCATCTCATTACGTGTATAAAAGACACCTGAGAGCCAGAAATCTTTCTGATTGAGAGGGGATCAAATACTTATTGAGAGGGGAGCAAATCAATTTATAACATTTTTGACATGCGTTTTTCTGGATTTTTTTGTTGTTATTCTGTCTCTCACTGTTCAAATAAACCTACCATTACAATTACAGACTGATCATTACATTGTCAGTGGGCAAACGTACAAAATCAGCAGGGGATCAAATACTTTTTTCCCTCACTGCAGTCTAGTTCTTGTGTACACACACACCTTACTCTTGCATACACACGTCTGTGTTGTCATGTTCAATTGAATGTGAATCAATTCATTTATTTTGCATGTAGTTCTGGGACTCAAATTTTACTTCATATCCTTCATACTTTGTTTGCCAGTAAGAATGTGAAATAGGTCTTATATCGCATTCATAATGGTCTTATAAAGTACTACATTTAACTTGTTGAAACCTCTAACAACCCTGTGCTTAAATGTCAATCAAAACGGGAAATATAGGGGCAATATGGGGACCGGTAGTGTATGTACAGTATCTCACAAAAGTGAGTACACCCCTCACATTTTTGCAAATATTTGATTATATCTTTTCATGTGACAACACTGAAGAAATGACATTTTGCTACAATGTAAAGTAGTGAGCGTACAGCTTCTATAACAGTGTAAATTTGCTGCCCCCTCAAAATAACTCAACACACAGCCATTAACGTCTAAACTGCTGACAACAAAAGTGAGTACACCCCTAAGGTAAGGCAGTGCTGGAAAATAATGGCCTGTTAAACCGCTGTATGGTCTTGGCCACCGTGCTGCAGCTCAGTTTCAGGGTCTTGGCAATCTTCTTATAGCCTAGGCCATCTTTATGTAGAGCAGCAATTCTATTTTTCAGATCCTCAGAGATTTCTTTGCCATGAGGTGCCATGTTGAACTTCCAGTGACCAGTATGAGGGAGTGTGAGAGAGAGAACACCAAATTTAACACACGTGCTCCCCATTCACACCTGAGACCTTGTAACACTAACGAGTCACATGACACCAGGGAGGGAAAATGGCTAATTGGGCCCAATTTGGACATTTTCACTTAGGGGTGTACTCACTTTTGTTGCCAGCGGGTTAGACATTAATGACCGTGTGTTGAGTTATTTTGAGGGGACAGCAAATTTACACTGGTATACAAGCTGTACACTCACTACTTTACATTGTAACAAAGTTTCATTTCTTCAGTGTAGTCACATGAAAAGATATAATCAACTATTTGCAAAAATGTGAGGGGTGTACTCACTTTTATGAGACACTGAATGTATGTATTGGGGATGGGCCACGGTTATCGAATATTCTAATAGCCAAAATGAATTTAGTATTTGAGTAATTGTGTGTGCATTAATTTTTGCCCCAACATTTTTTGCATGTATTTTTTTTTGGTTGAAATAAATAGTTATGTACATTATTTTTTCTAAATATTATATAAATTCCAATCTAGAATTTTTACATACTATGAAATGCCTTCACCTTTTAAAAAGTGTATTTACAATGTTCTAAGTCATGTTTATAGCATGTGCCTTCACTTTTATGTTATTTTAATGGATTTTGATGACAAGGACATTTCTAAATGACCCCAAACAGTCTGTTGACCCATAGTGGCAGAATGCAGCCATAGTTTGTATATTCTAAGCAATTATGCCTGCATATCATTTGTGTAATTGGTGCCACAATGTTAAAACGTGTGTAGTTAATTTTGTGTAACAGACTTTCCATTGTGTTGTGTAATGTTACCCTCTAGTGGACACAATGGCCCCAACACTGAACAGATTATTTTATTCTAATAATATTTTAAATAATGATTTTGTATTGGCACATACAGTTTCAGGAACATATTGACTGACCTAACTAAAAACATTTACTCCAAAAATGTTGCTATGACATGTTTTCCACATTTAATACAGAATTTAATAGAGTAAATTATTACTTGGGCTTGCAGTGCAAGAGGCCACTGGCTCAATCTTCAACGTATTTACTGGGGCTTGAGACACCGCAGTCTCCTGTTTCAATGTTTGATTGATTTGTTCTCATTCTCATCCTTATTACTGGGGCTTGCAAACCAAGAGTTAGTGTTTCTTGTTTCTTTTCTTGTTCTCAGTCTTTATACTGTGGCTTGAAAGTCAAGTCCCCCGTATCGATCTTCAATTTATTATGAGGGCTTGTGAAGCGAAAGGCCCCAAGTTCATTATTTAACATTATTGGAACTTGCAAAGTAAGAGTCTTCAGTTTCAAAGTTCAAATCTAGTTTATTCTTATTTAGGACACTACTCCCACAGCATTAATGTCACTGTTAAAATGTTCAGGGCTTTCATGATCAGGTGGCAATTGCCTAAATTTGCTTAAGAATCTTTCTATTTACAAAGACCAAACCAACTGTGTTACACATGTTTAGGTTATGCCAACTAAATGCTTAAATGTAAATGATGGCATACATTTGCATACATTTGTATGACTAGCATTAGTTAACCTAAAAACAGCATGTCTTGAAGCTTTCAACCTACATTGACCAAACCAAATTTCACGTTTAGGCTATCCCAAACAAAAATGCTTCAATGTGTTTTTGCTATGATGATATAAATTAGCGCTCATTTGCATAATTAGTGTAAATTAAGCCAATACATTGTGTTCCTTGAACCGTTCAAGACCAAACAAACTTCCTTTCACATGTTTAGGCAATACCAACTTAGAATGCTTAAGTCTCAACCGTGTCACAGGTTTACATACATTTGCTTAATTAGGATGAATTAATTCCAAAACATTATATTGATCTGTTACAAACCAACTTTGTTTCACATGTTTTGGCAATGCTAATCCAAGGATGACGCACTTATTTAGGAAACATTTTTAATTTTACCCCTTTTCATCCTCCACATTTGCTTGAATGTGCATATGCATTATTGTGTACAAAATTTGCATAAATGTTTGCGTATTTGTATGAATGTGCATAGATTTGCATAAATGTGTGCAAATTTGCATGAATGTGCATATTTGCATACATTTCCACAGATTTGCATACATTTCCACAGATTTGCATACATCTGCATGTATTTGCCCAGATTTGCATAAATGTGTACATATTTGCGTAAATGTGCATTTACTGCATATTTTTGCACAAATTCGCATAGATAGGCATTTTTTTTGCTTTAGTTAACCTTAAACATTCTTTTTGTGGATGGGGGGGGTTTGAAATGGGGTAAAATAAGGAATGCTTAACGAATTTGCGTGTCATCCTTGCGCTCAGAGCCATGTAATCTTCGTTGCACTGTGATGCAGTTTGGTTTCAAGCTTTAGCTTACCCCATTGTCTCATTCCAATTTGCAACATTGTTGGTTGCAGAGGTGGATTGGTCGTGTTACATGTTTGAGAGCCAATGAGCTCGCGAGTAGAGTAATTGTCCCGGCCCCTCAAAAATCACGGTCCTGTCAGACTTTACAGTAGGCTACAGCCATTCACTTTGTGTATAACCTAGCAGAGAGAAGATTGATAAGCGCATAAAAGTAGATTTAATTTTTGAATTACATTTATATTTACCCGCGAACTGATCGATTCAGAAGAATTAAGGGTGAGTTTTACTCAGCAATTTTCTTAAAAACCATTCAATCGCGTGTTTCACATTTAAAAGCTAGTCAATCGCTGCGGCTACTGTACGTTAAAATCTGGTCGATTAACAGCTAACAATACTTTTCCTGAAATTCTAATAACGGTGGCTGAATGACTAATCTTGTCGAGATTGTAATCATATTTATAATTGGATTATTGGAATTGTATTATTTAATATATTTAATATTTAATATAATTTTATATGTTATTGTATTATTATAGTTGTACATGATACTGTATTATTATACTTGTATATGTTACAGTATTATATGACTATATAATACAGTAATGACTATTGTATTGCTGTCATTGAAGACGTGCGTGTATCTTAATGGAAACCCAACAGAAGGATGGAATATGTCCACAATCCCACTTTCCGCTTCGAGCCCTCTGGTGAACTCACCCTGAGGGTATCTGACAAAGCAGTCATGGTTGCCAGGGCCAACCAGGAGAGCAACTACTCTTTTGTGGCCAAGAAGCCAAGAAAGGTGTGGGCTGATGCTAAAGATGTCGTGGCAGCCTCTGGAGGAGACCTGGATGGTGACCGACTGGTGGCCAGTGAGAGTGCCCTTCAGTTCGGTCAGTATCATGGCAGAACATTCCGGTGGCTGCTAAGCCACGATGTGGGCTATGCCGTGATGATCCTGGCTTCTCACCAGCAGGAGCGCAGTGTGGTCACAGAGTTGTCTCCTGAGATGGCAAATAAGGGCCGCTTAAATTGGTAGGCTACTTTTTTCCCTGAACATGTTTCATCTAGTATAATGACACACACACTATATCGATCTGCATTGCAAAACTAAATATATCATTATCTCAACCACCTGCACAGGTATTGCAACTTGTTCCCTGAGGTCCAGAGGACAGTAGAGGAGCGCAGGGTTCTGGGTGGAACCATGCCCCCTCAACCTGACCTCGACCACTCACACCTCGTTGGCTTTGGGAAACACAAAAAACTCACCTATAAGGAGGCAACAGACAGGGAGGCAACAGACAGGGAGAGGAAGAGGTATAGTGACTTTCATTCTCACCTTTGTTATAACATTGTTTTTAACATGCCCATGTCCTTCAACTTGACTTGTTGTTGGCTTGTTTTTGGAAATATCTATCTATCGGACAGACTGTCTGAGCAGGCTTTTGCACCAAAAGTTAGCATATCATTTTTTATATCTAATGATGGATTTATATATAAGTTTCTTTCTAATGCAGCTACATGACCTGGTTCCGGAAGGCACATGTGAAGCAGGGGACGTCAATGGCT
>JACXGI010000420.1:126852-141059 GCA_016801175.1 Esox masquinongy
GCGCGTGCGCGATTTAAAAGCTGTTTAGCTATCTGATCAGGAATTACTGGCTGTCATCATGGAACTGGAACCAGGAATGTTTGTGAGCGAGCTAGTAGAGAAGAATACTAGTATAAAATGAACTGTGACCTAATCTTTTTGTGTTGATCTCATTGTTAGCTACAACAGGTTACACATTAAAGTGGTAAAGGTAACTGGTTATTTCTAAAATGCCTAGTAGCTGGGCTTACAAAGCTTTGAACAATGAGTCACTCATTTTCATCTGTTTTGCATGGCATTTATTAGCCATTTCTTTGGCATTGTAATCTGCGCATCACTTCGCTTCGGGTAATTCGTTGCTTGATTACTTGCTCTATCACGGTCTTCTGTAGCTTATTAAATGTAGATTTGTATGCAGCCAATATTCAATTCTTCTAACGCTGATCTAACTACATCAAAGTGCAATGGTTGTTCTACAGGCTTTTAATATGAAGCTTTATTGTAATCAGTAATGTCAACAATAGGATTTTTTTGTGATCTAATTTCTATGCTTTATGTTGCAGTTCCTACTGTGCCAGCGTCTACTGCCCCTCCTCAGACCCCGTCCCTCTCCCAGCCAGGAGGTGGACCAGTTCTGCCAGATGCTGGCACTTCGGTAAACACATCAGCTGAGCTATTTAGCACATTTTTTGTGAGGCGGGAGTAGGTGTATTCATTATCCACTCTTCTGCATCCGGTAGGTGATTCTCCCAGAGGGATGGAAGCTGACCCTCCCAAAAGAGCAGCATGAGTGGGTCAGCCGAGCCATTTTAACAAAGGACAAGCAACTCAAGTGTCCTGAAAAGCCCGCTTGGGCTGTGGTACTTTACTCCTCTGCCTCCCAACATCAGCCATCAGCCTCCAGCATCTCCCAACGCCTACTTCCTCCGCCCCTTTTGTCTCTGGATGCCCTATTGCCTATGGTCTTTTAAGTTTGTGTGCACCCAGCCGCAGTACATGAGCCACAAGCTAACAGGCTGCGGGGTGTATAGGACTGTCCGGAAGGTATTGGACATGGACGGATGGTATTTCATGGGGACGGAGTACCTGGAGTGCAGCCATTGTAAGAAGTGGGCAAGTTGGTCTCTGGATGTCCTCAACCAGTTGGACCCAAGTCATTGGGCCAAGTTCCCAGCCATCTTGACTTATCAGGAAGTAGTTCACACCTTCGACAATCAAAGTAACACTTGACTTTGTTGTTCCCATGGGAAAAAATGTCTGACAGGGTTTGTATGGGGTAGTGAAGTTTAACATTCTCATTGAAATGCTAACTAGGGTTTCTTATCAGTGCTTCAAAGTCACCCACAGTTCCCACAGACCCCCTACCAACTATGATCAAAGAGACCGTACACACACACACACACACACACACCCCCCGCCTAGTTCCCAACCTGTTTCTGTGTCTATCTGCATCAGGCTGTCCTGAAGGTGGTCAAGCTGGTGAGGGAGAGGACACTAAGGAACAGTGTGACCAGGCTGTTCAACCAGCTGAGGGAGCTGCACAGCGGGGCCTGGATGGCTCGGACCCTGGACTACCTGGCGGTGTGCAACCACTTTGTGGTCCCAGGTGTCTTTCCACCGAGGGTAACGCCACCTCCTCCGATGCTGGACGTGCCCTCAGCTGGGTGGCTGATGACTGTCCACGGCTACGACGTCCTCTTTCAGCTGGAGGACTTCAAAGCCAGGATCACCTCCATCTTTGGGTCCATCCTAAAGATGAACTCAACCAGAAAGGTGATATATATGTTTGTTCACTTGTCCAGGAAAAATACTAGTTTGAGATTGTCATATTAACTTAATAGAATCACTTTGTGAATGTATCGTTATTGCTCATTGCCTGCGTGTTTCGTGTGACTTCTCCCAGGTGACCAAAAGCCTGGCGGGAGCAGCACACGGGACGGCAACGTGGGCTACAAATGTCGGCAACGAGTACGGCCAGGTGCTCATCACGGTTCTCACCGACAGCGAGGGCTGGGGGCCTGCTGGACATGGCAGCCGGGCTCCAGAAACGCTACAGGGAGGCTGGAGTGGCAGCCCCCAAGCTGCTCTACGTGGACCGGGACTGCTGCACCCTGACAGGCAAGGGGAAGATGGTGGCCATGTTCAGAGAGTGGGAGGACCTCGTCGTCAGACTGGACATCTGGCACTTCATCCGTCGCTTTGCCGGTGGCGTCACCACAGAGAGCCGTCCCCTGTATTCGCTCTTCCTGCAGAGGCTCTCTTCCTGCATATTTGTGAGGTGTGCGGAGGACGTGGAGCGTCTGCGGGAGGCCAAGCGAGGAGAGTTGATGGACAGACACGTCACCGGTCTCAGTGACGCGGAGGTCACCAAGAGGATCACCCCCAAGGAGATGGCCAGGCACTGTCATCGACGCACGCGCGGAGCCGAGGACACAGAGCGTTTCATCGGGGAGCTCCTGGAGAACCTCCTTGATGCCACAGACACTATGGGCATCCCGCTCCTGAACCGTGACAGAATGCAGGTCATCTGGCAGACCCAGAGAAGACACGTGGTCTGCATTCAGGACCCCCCCGATGTCACACTTTATACGAAGACCAAGACTGTGACCGGGGGGGGGTGGTTCTTCCTCTCCTGCGCTGTGCACGAGGGTCCACTTCCTTGGAGAGTTTCCAACTCCACTTGAACCGATTCATTCCTGGTATATTAAATGCGCTGATACATTTCTCACATTATGTCATGTTGTGTTTTACCGCCTGTGTGCATGTGAGGAGTTCTCATTTGTTGTTGTTTTAATTTACAGGAACAAGTGCCAATGCCGAGCACTTTCAGGCTTACCTCCTTGAAGGGCTCATAAGGTGGAACGAGGACCGCACAGAGGCTGCAGCAGGGGGAGTGAAGCAGTCCTTACACTTCTATGACGGTGTAACCAAACACGCCATCAATGAGCTGAGCCAGAAGCTCCTTGGTTGGAGTCTCGTAACAGATTACACAAAGCCCTCCAAGTACGCTGGTATGGACACTATGGATTTTTGCAATTGACAAATGTTGACACTTAAACACACAATGAATATCAACACGCTCACAACTGTTTGTGTGACGCTCTGTTTTTGTTTGTCTGAAGGGGAACTCATTGGGGTGGAGTCTCTGTACTCCCAGACTGGTGGACAGAGGAGGACACTGGATCCCAGGCTTGGCCAGGACCCAGATGTTCCAGATGGGATGTCAGATGACACAGAGAAGGGAGAGGGAGAGGACATCTCGGTGGAGTTGGAAGAGTATGAGGACCCCACCATTTCCTTATGCTCTCTGGATGAGGGTCTACCACCTTTTCCTCTTGTCAGGAAGGCTACTCCATCGTCCCTACTGTCTGTCAGGACCGGGAGGAGGACGTAAGTGCATATCCACAACACAAACTGCTCACATCGCCAATTTCTTTTTTTCATATCCAATAATCCAACCCCATGCAATTACACCTCACATTTCCAGGAGTACATTGGACCTGATGGGGGTTTCGGCTATCAGCATGTCGTTCTCCTGGCCAAAAGTCTGGTGAGACTCTTGGAGGGGCCGTGGATCTCGACTGGGCAAGCCCAAGAGATCTTCGCCCTCTGGGAGAGTCTTTTGGAGGCAGACAAGAAGAGTCTCCTACCCCGAGAGGTTCCAGGAACGAGTCTTGCAGGGGCATTTTAAAAACTCGAAGACAACAACAGTTAAAGGGGAAGAGAGTATGAAGCGATACGTACTGCACTTTGTGCTGAAATCACTCTCTCACTAAACACGATGTTTTGTGTTTCTCACTGATGTCGTCTTGTATAATTTAATCTCCTTTTAGCTCCCTACTTGGACAAGTACCTGGACATGCCCAGTGGCCCAACACCAGCAGGACAGTAGAGGCTGTCTTTTTGGAGCTTTGCCAGAAACACCCTGCTGGCCAGACTGTCCTCGGTGTGAGGGTCAACAGGTGGGCTGCCATCCTGAAGGACTACAGGACCATCAGGACCATGGTGCTCGGGAGCCCTCACCTGAGGGCCCAAACAAGGCTCCGCTTGTTTGAGGTCAACAGATTGACCTTTACACAGTGGTGAGTTATTAATGCATTTGTGTGCACTTATTTGTTGGGTACAGAGCTGGACACTTGACTGCTTACTGATATTAACTAACATGCTGAATGTTTTACAGGTACAACGCTCGGGTGACCTCTATGGAGAGGGTGACCCTTCACCAGGGCCTGGACAGCATGACTGCAGACAGGGAGGAGGTAGACCCCTTCCATCCTTCGGTCAGGACCGCTGCACCGCTGACTGCGCCATCGACCAGCAGCAGTTATCAGCCACGGCTTCCTCCACTGTCCCTGCCTCAGCCTACCACCGCCCTCCCTGTTGCTCCAGACCTGCCCTCAACCAGCAGTGCTCTGCCGCCCCCCGATGAGAGACCCAAGGCCTCCAGGACCACAGCATGGAGGGCCAGAAAAAGACTGGAGTCGGGTCAAACAGTGCGTGCACACAAGCCCTACAAAGTGTACATCTGTAGGAAGTGTGGTAATCCCTAAACTAAGGAATTTGGATACAGCGTGTTCAAATGACAGAGTTTTTGTGCCACTACATCTAGCGGCCAGACTGAGGCAGAGTGGCTGGCACTGATGAGGGCCCAGCATGGCGGTGGTCAGGGCCAGTAGACCCTCCTGCCTGACTGTCTGCTGACGGTCGTACAGCAAATATACTTCACACAGAATACTCTTCCTCCGGGATGTCTAATGCCATCTCCATTTTTCACATCCCCTTGCAGTAATCTCTGTCCTCTAGATAAAAGGATCAGATATCAAAAGGGGACAGCAGGGTGTCTAGGGTGTGAACTACACACAGCCAGTCGTCTCTGGCTACTGCCACCACTCACAACTCTATTTCTTGCCAAATTTTGGTGTGACCTCAGTATCCCAAAATCTTGGAGAGATGGAGGGCATCATTTCAGAGTTAAGTTTTGGACCTCATTTAGAAAAGAAGCTGACTGAGATATACAACTCGTCACGCCTTGAACAAAGAAGGCAAGTTCTTAATAATAATGATTGATTTGGAGAGATTTTCATTATTTTGAATAATCTCAAAGTGCATAAGTTCTTAGACAACAATTTTGTACACTGAGTCATACATAAGTTCAGGGGAGACTAATTATGTTGTTCTTCCCAGCTACATAGGTTGGATACGACAGCTCACCACTTGCCGGGCTCAAGGGTGCATGCTGTCCAAATGGTTGTCCACCAAAAGGACCAGCAGAAGAGGGAAGCCGGGCGCTGTAGGACAGGTTAGACTGGTTAGATGATAACCGCATTTCGTTGTACTGTACTTGTACTGTTACTATGACAATAAAGTTGAATTTAATCTGATCTGAACAGTCCTGAAGAAATACAGTCAAGAGAGGGCAAGACGGCAGACAGCGATGAACAAGGACCCAGACCAACAACAGAAATTCCCCTCCCCAGTTCAACAGACGTGTCCCTCTGAAGGAAGGAGAACACACTCCACTCTGGATCCACTCTCATGCAACAGGAAATTCAGCCGTCGTGGCAACCTGTTCTGGATAGTCACCCCCCAAAAAGGGAGTTTTTACTACATATACAGCTCTGGAAAAAATTTAGAGACCAATGCACCTTTTTCTTTCCTTTTCAAAAAAGTTGAAAAGGAAAGTTTTGAGTGAGGAACAGAAGCGTTCAATTTACAGTGGTCTCTTAATTTTAACCCTTCTGTTCCTCACTCAAAACCTTCCTTTCCAACTTTTTTGGAATGTAAAGAAAAAGGTGCAGTGGTCTCTTCATTTTTTCCAGAGCTGTATTTACATTTTTGTGTATATTACCTGCAGACAATTTCATTTCAGAGTAAGAGTTTAATAGGATCTTAGAACTGATGTTCAGTTTTTGTTTTCCCTCTGTAGACAAGAAGCTGACAGACACCACCTCCAGAACCAGCAAGGGGGCTGTGAAGAGACGGGCCCCAACAAGCAACCCCCCTACTAAGTTGTCAATGCTGCCAGACTTGCTAAGGACCTCCTCCCTACCAGGTCCACTGATCTAAGGAACAGGAAAGAGAAGGCTGGTGACAGACCTGCTAGGAAGAGGAGGCAACCGGTGGCTTTCCCTTGTAAAACTTGTGGCAAACCAAAAAGAAAAGAACTTGGCCACAGTCAGTACAAGGGGGAGTACTACTGTGAGGCAGCAGGTGGCGGTAAAACAGTTAAACAGTGGCTGGAGGAGAAGAAAGGACCATGGCCAAGGGTGCCGAGGACCACAGCACGGAGACAGCAAAAAAGATTGGAGGCTTTACAAAAAATGTAATAAAGAGTGAGATTTTACGGTCCACATGTTTGGGATTTTGTACAAAGTTTGTAAATAAAAAAAAAAGTTTGATTTTACTGTTCACGTTTGGATTTTTTACATAGAGATTGTAAATAAAAAAGTTGGATTTAATGTTCAAAATACTTCTTATTGCCTAACAAAAACAATAGTCAAAGTATTTTTTTATTGTTAAATGCACAAAATAACATGGTGTTGTTATGAGAAGTGAAATTCTTATGAAATGGCATGCGACATCTATGCAGTAAGCATTAAGTGAAATATAAATAAAAAAATATACATATCCATGTAAACTAGCAGCAATTCCAAAGAGTGTAGAAAAGGGGGAATATAGACAATACGGAAGAAATATTAAATATAGAAATATAAGCGTAGTAGTGCCTGTGAATGGTACATTCAAATATGCTAATGTACATTGAATGTACATAGAACGTCATCAGAGCATTTGAAATGTTCATGTGATCGATATGATCATAGATCATTGTTGCTGGTTGAGGAGCCTTATGGCCTAGGGGGAAAACTGAGTCTGGAAGTGCGTGCCCTGATGCTCCGGTAAGACGGCAGCAGTGTGAACAGACCATAGCCTGGGTGGTTGTAGTCTCTGATGATGGTCTGTGCTTATCTAAGGCATGGTGTACGGTAGATGCCTTGCACAGTGGGGAGATAGCAGCCAATGATGCCCTCCGCTGACTTCACTTCTGGAGGGACTTGCGATCAGCAGCGGAGGAGCTGCCTGCCATACCAGGCAGTAATGCAGCTGGAGAGCATGCTCTCAATGGTGCCCCTGTAAATGTTGGTGAGAGATTTTGCAGACATGCCAAATAAGATATATACAGTGAGGGAAAAAATTATTTGATCCCCTGCTGATATTGTACATTTGCCCACTGACAAAGCAATTATCCGTCTATAATTTTAATGGTAGGTTTATATTAACACTAAGGGACAGAATAACAACATGTAAAAAACGCATGTAAAAAATGTTATAAATTAATTTGCATTTTAATGAGTGAAATAAGTATTTGACACCCGCATTTGGTGTTTTGATGATGGTGGTGGAGTGTGCTGTCTCACAAGTCGGTCCACAATCTCCCATAGGTGTTCGGTTGGGTTGAGATCTGGTGACTGAAGGCCATAGCATATGATTCAAATAATTTTCATACTCATCAAACCATTAAATGACCCCTCGTGCCCTGTGGATGGGGGCATTGTCATCCTGAAAGAGACCAATCCCATCAGGATAGAAATGTTTTACCATGTTAGCTCTGGTTGCCATGGTGCCTTCATGGCAGCCTAGGCTGATTGTTGTGCTATTTTAATAACTTTTTATTGATTTATGTATTTATGTTAATTTATCTTGAATGACTTTTTGTTTTTCTGTTGCTAATCAAATCAAATCAGTTTTATATAATAATTGTTTATTTCAATCGTAAAAATTGAACAGAAATTGTACTCAACGTGCAATCAACTCATTGTAGCTAATTGATTGTTTTCTTTTGAGTATTTGTATTGTATAAAATCTGCGCTGAGGTTTCACCTATTATCTGGAGATCTACAAAGGACTGAAATGAAGGATATTCAGATCTACTCAGGAGATTCTTTATAGTTTTGGGAGAACTGAACAATTCTGTTAGTGATGAGCATGAGGAGCGACTTGCGCAACTTAGAATCCTACAGAAAAGGGCAAACGTTGAGGAAGACGAGGTGTGAGTGGAAAGAGCGTCAGCAGCTTTGGAGAAGCCGCTGTTAGATGGCAGAGATGGCAAGGTGCTGGTGAGACCAAGAGCTGGGTGAGCTGTACTGCCAGCCTGCCTCCGGAGGACCTGCTCATCTCCCTGGTTAAACATGTTCGTCCTCACTCTGCTCAAGCCATGTTCCTCTTGATTGTCATGCTAACTACTGAAAACCTTCAGCTCTGTCAGAAAGTTCTAGTCAAGACCTACTCTATCATAGTCGTTTTACTTTATTTTGCTTTTTCGAGCGCTTTTTGATTATTTTCTAAAATGAAAAGCGCTATAGAAGTTGAATAAATTATTATTATTATATGGTAATTGCAATCACTCAGAATAACTTTGTAATGATTTGGAGTGACCTTTCACTCTAAGGGGACAAGCAGACCCAAACAATGCCAGGAAAATGCCTCCCACCGCATAAAAGAGCCTCCAGACCCCCTCAATGTAGGGGTTGATTCAAGCCTGTGCCGTTCTTTTGGTGAATGCAACACATGCACTTGCCCAGATGTCAAGAATATGGTGAAGGATGACTCGTGACTGTATCACTTTTTTCCACATCTCTGGACCAGTGCCTATGGTTTTTGCACCACTGAACTATCAAATGCGTATTTGTCTTTGTAAAGAGGGGTTTATGCACTGCACCCATACCATAATATCCCTCTCTGTGTAGTTCTCAACGGAATGTTCTTGCTGAAGCTCCTGCCATCAGTGTCCCAATAATGAACCTTCTTTGAAAGTCACTTAGATCCTTTTGACATTTTGATCCAAAATTGACATCAGATGGGCCTGCTCAGCATTTGTTTGCTTATGTTAATTACAACATGTAGTCCACCCGTATAGAAGAATCTGCATTCCGTATGTCCCTCCACCAATTTATTCAAGTTTTTCCTTTAATTTGTCACCTGTCTGTGTGGTCAAAATCCTCCCTATGAAACCAGTGGGAAATGTACACTGCTGTTCCATGTTATAGAATAGCAAAATCAAAAAACTTCTCACAGGCTGATATCCAAGTGCTACTGTCAGAGTGCAACCAACAGGTTTTATTTGGCTTGCTCGGTAGTGGCTTGACCAGTAACAATAAAAACATAGCATTGGAGAAGATTGCAATTGCAGTAAATTCTGCATCTTTTGAATGCTGGTCAGTCACAGAAATTAAGAAATGGTTTGATTTGAAGCTAAATGCCAAAAGGCAATCGCATCTCACAGATGGGAATTAACATAGAGGTCAAACTGAGGGAAATACGAATCGCCGGAATTGTAGGCGATATGGGGATTTCAGGGATACTACTAGGGGCTGACAGTGACCCCAGTCAGGGCACAATGCCATTTCAAGTTCAGTTTGAAGGTAAGGAAACATGAACTGCATTCAATTAACATTGTCATACAGTTGAGCCCAAAAGTATTCATACCCATGCCAAATTTTGAGCTATAGTGAAGTTTTATTTGACCAGTAGGGTTCTTCTGGCTGGAAATGACAAACAAGTGACAAAACACGGTAAGACATTTTGCTGGAGATAGAAATGAATAACAAAACTATTTCTGTTTTTTTCACATTTTTACGAAAAATGCCATGTCCAACATTATTCATACCACTTGAAATTGTTGCAAATTTTAGAGAGAATGCAAGTTTCTATACCATTTACAATGGTCTTGTAATTTCCACCATGAGAGAGCATTCTAATCACCTATAAATTGAGAACAACTGAACAGCAGTAGTTCTCTTGTCCAGGGGTGTCCAAACTGTTCCACGGAGGGCCGTGTGTCTGCAGGTTTTCGCTCTCTCCTTGTACTTGATTGACTAATTAGGTTACTAATTGGTTAGTTTCTAACCTCACCTGGTTGTTACGTTATTCATTTGTCACTTTCCCTAGTCATCTTGAAACAAAGAATCAAGGAGGCATTTTATTCAGTTGCAGGTATGTGACCATTAAAATAAATGTAAAGTAGCCTACAGGTTGACAAGCCTCTGTATTAACATAATCCTCTTTTTCAGGCTTCCCAAATGTTATAGGCACAATAGACTGTACCCATGTGCATGCCAGTCCCCGTCTGGACCTGTGGATGCAGACTATGTCTATTGGAAATCTTTCCATAGCCTACACGTACAGACATCTACTGGGGGCATCTGTCCACAAACTGTCAGGCAGAATAGTAGCAATTGGGTTTGGATGAAATGTGCACCTCTGTGAAAATAGATCAAAAGGGTTTGGATGTCAACACTGCTTTGGATTTAAATCCCGTTACCCTGACAGTTGTTCACATAAATGTCAATTTCAATGTCTGCCTCACACAAAGTAGTAACTGTACATGGTCTCGGCCATGTGCCAACTTAGCAACGTAGGGGTAACAGGAGCGAGGAAGAAGAACGGGGAGGTCATTAAAGCTTCAACGCGTTAAAGCAGTGCTGGGACTCCCCGAGCCAGTGACCAAAACCCAAGTGATGAGCCTTTTGGGTATGGCCGGCTACTGCAGAGCCTGGCTTCCAGACTTTGCTGAAATTACACAGCCTCTGTCTGAGCTCATTCATGGCCAAAAAATGGCCATGAAGGACAAATTTGTTTGGACCACTGACGGACTGACGGACGGACTTCCCTGGATCGTGTCAAACACTCTCTGTCTACCTCTCTCCTCACCCCTTTGGGGTCGTGCATGACTTTGGTACTCGGTGGTGCCAACGCAGGTTCTTAACAGCATCTGGTAAGACAATCTGTTGTTAGTTGCTAATCTACTGGACACTATCCTACTACCAGAGTCCATTTCTGTGTGCAAGGGTCAGGCTCATTCTAACGCCTCTGATCCCATCCTCGTCGCCAAACTGTCCTGGAAATCACTCACATACAATGGCCTTACTAAATTACTGGATTATACTTAGAATAAGCAATATAATTTCATTGTAGTAAGGAATAACAACATTTCTACCACAGATCTTAAGGATTTTTGGCTCTAACGAGCCAGACTAGTATACCAACATTTCCACCAGAACGGCTAAAATGTTACTAGCCTTCTTTACAACTGTATTTACAGAGTAAGGAACAGGGCTAGTAGCAGTTGTTAATTAGCAGTTGTTTTCCCTCAGTTGGCATTCTTTCTTTTCTTTTTGGTACTCCGATTTCCTTTTCTTGGGGAAAGACATGACTCTATCATAGTAGCAGTCACTCTGCTCGATTAGCTGCGTTTAGAGACAAATTCTGTTGCGGCGGTTGACTAAACCAATTTTTGCCTTTCGTAAGGGGTGAGAGTGACCTCAGAGCCTCCACTATATTTTTGGGATAAAAATTCCAGTCAATCAACCGATTTATTCAGCCAGTTTAAATGTATTTATGACACTAATAACTTGCAATAAAATTGAAAACAAATTTTAATTCCAAGATTTTCGTGGGCCCTCCTCCCATTGGGGCCCTGGGTAGTCAGTCCCACTTTCCCCCCACTTCGACTCCCCTGGGTGGGAGGAGTGGAGGACGCCTGGAGGGAGATGGAAGAAAGGAAGGAGTGGAGGGGGGAGGAGTGTAGGTAGGATGTACGTAGTGGAGGGAGGAGTCGAGGGAGGGGTCCAGGGAAGGAGAAGGAGAAAAGGACATAGAAGAGGAGAGGCGGCAAAGGATTGTGGAGACAGAGGATGGGATTATACAAAGAGCAGGATTTTAGAAGGGAAATTTAGTTTTCTACATTTGCGTACTGAAGGGAACCCTCCCAGCATATTCTTTTTTATAACAAACAAATAAATATCTTAAAAAGGTAAAAACTGTTGTATTTCTTAATAGGCTAAGCTGTCAAAGGTTTTCTTAAAGTTTATATTAAATTTCACAAATGTAATAACATTTTATGTTGGGTTATTATACAGTGGATATAAAAAGTCTACACACCCATGTTAAAATGCCAGGTTCTTGTGATGTAAAAGAATGAGACAAAGATAAATCATGTCAGAAGTTTTTCCACCTTTAATGTGACCTATAACATGAACAATTCAATTGAAAAACAAACTGTAATCTTTGAGGGGGAAAAAACTCATAATAACCTGGTTGCATAAGTGTGCACACCCTTAAACTAAAACGTTGTTGAAGCACCTTTTGATTTTATTACAGCACTCAGTCTTTTTGGGTAGGAGTCTATTAGCATGGCACATCTTGGCGTGGCAATATTTGCCCACTCTTCTTTGCAAAAGCGCTCCAAATCTGTCAGATTGCGAGGACATCTTCTGTGCACAGCCCTCTTCAGATCCCCCCACAGATGTTGAACTGGATTCAGGTCTGGACTCTGGCTGGGCCATTCCAAAACGTTAATCTTCTTCTGGTGAAGCCATGCTTTTGTGGATTTGGATGTGTGCTTTGGGTCGTTGTCGTGCTGAAAGGTGAACTTCCTCTTCATCTTCAGCTTTGTAACGGACGCCTGAAGGTTTTGTGCCAATATTGCCTGGTATTTGGAACTGTTCATAATTCCCTCCACCCTGACTAAGGCCCCGGTTCCAGCTGAAGAAAAACAGCCCCAAAGCATGATGCTGCCAACACCATGATTCACTGTGGGTATGGTGTTCTTTGGGTGATGTGCAGTGTTGTTTTTGCGCCAAACATACCTTTTGGAATTATGGCCAAAAAGTTCAACCTTGGTTTCATCAGACCATAACACATTTTCCCATGTGCTTTTTGGGCGACTTGTTTGTTTTTGCAAACTTCAGCCGGGCTTGGATGTATTTCTTTGTAAGAAAAGGCTTCCGTCTTGCCACCCTACCCCATAGCCCATTCATATGAAGAATACGGGAGATTGTTGTCACATGTAGCACACAGCCAGTACTTGCCAGAAATTCCTGCAATATCTTTAATGTTGCTGTAGGCCTCCCTGACCAGTTTTCTTCTCGTCTTTTCATCAATTTTGGAGGGACGTCCAGTTCTTGGTAATGTCTCTGGTGTGCCATATTTTCTCCACTTGATGAGGACTGTCTTCACTGTTTTCCATGGTATATCTAATGCTTTGGAAATTCTTTTGTACCCTTCTCCTGACTGATATCTTTCAACAGTGAGATCCCTCTGATGCTTTGGAAGCTCTCTGCGGACCATGGCTTTTGCTCTGAGATGCAACTAAGAAAATATCAGGTAAATCCTACTAGAACAGCTGAACTTTATTTGTGATTAACCAGAGTCACTTTAAATGATGGCAGATGTGTAATGACTTCTATTTAACATGAAGTTGAATGTGATTGGTTAATTCTGGACACAGCCACACCCCCAGTTATAAGAGGCTGTGCACACTTGTGCAACCAGGATATTGTAAGGTTTTTATTTTTCACTTTTCCCCCTCAAAGATTTCAGTTTGTTTTTCAATTGAATTGTTCACATTATAGGTCACATTAAAAGTGGAAAAAGTTCTGACATGATTTATCTTTGTCTCATTCTTTTACATCATGAACACAAGACCTGTGTTACGTGTAGGAAATTCTCAATCATAGATCTCCAGGTATACTGTTGGAATAACCTTGTGTGTGTGAATGTAACATTAATAATGAGTTTGAGTGTAACATTTGAAGATAGTGTAATGGTTAGTTGTGCAGATTGGTTGCCATGACATGAGAAATCAATCAACTAATAAAGCACTGTTATTTCAAGACTCAATATATGGCCATGTTTTGTAAGCTGTTTTACCACAGATTTACTTGGCCAATGTTGTCTGCTGTGCCTCTTAAAATTGTATAACTTAAATTAACGCACACTGGCCATACAGCAAAGCTATGTTTACATTATGATTTTGGGTTAGTTCTGTTCCACAGCTAACCAGCTAAATTATAACACGCGGTCATTTGTATGTATCAGCTTTCTAGCCAGCTTCATCTTAGCCTGTTAGATATCTAACATAGGTGCACGAGATGATTGTTCAGTGAATAGTTCAAAGTTCAAAAGGTTCATTTGTCATTTGCAGTAACAAGTTATGGCAATGAAATGCTTTTTTTCCCTACTCCCGACAGTGCAGTTAAAAGTTAAAAAAGTAACAGTAATTATAATATAATAAGAAGAAGATAACACAAACTATCAATAATAACACTATACAAAAAACACGCATCAATAATAATAACTATACAACTGTACAACCGTAGTGCAATGTAAAAGTGACAGGTGTGCATGATATGATTGGCAGATGAGCATGATATAAAGTGACAGGTGTGCAT
>JACXGI010000421.1:0-21617 GCA_016801175.1 Esox masquinongy
AGTTTTGAGTGTGTTGCCCAGTGCTCTCCCTCCTGTAACTACACCATGGGTAAAGACGGGCAGGCCGAACCCGGAAACAGTCTGTCCTTCACGGTTGTTCAATGGAAGGAGACACTAACAATTACCTGCACTGCAAGAAATATGTCTGGGGTGTCCTCCACTGTTGAAAAGATCCTGCAGGTTTTAGGTAGGTGTGTGGATGTTTTCTTCTTTATAGCAATTCATCTAACATGACAGCTGGTGGTTCTTGAATTGCTGAGGTATTTGCCTTTGCAACCATATAAAACATGTTAGATACACATCAAGTGTGTTTTTTGTTTATATAGAAATATTCATCAGTGACAGAAAATACAGTTCCCTCCGTTAGTATTGCGACAGCAAAGGATTTTTTGCCGGAGCGCGTAAGTGGAGCCGGCCTAGAACAGCTAATGTCTCTTACTGAGTGAGTGAATGGGTGACTGACTACCCCTTGTTAAATAGTCCGCGTCTCTAACCACTATGCTATCAAACAACAGGTTCCGTGTTCAAATCTCGTCACAGTTGAAAGAAATTCTGCATTCGGATTTGTTCCGGAGAGACAAAAACTTTGCTTGCTACAACCTTCAGTAGCTACGTTTATAGTAAGCCTAAAATAAAACTGTTTATATTGCGACTATTTCTGTTGGATTTTTGACGTACACATCTGTGCATGCTTTTTAGGGTATTATAGGTTAGATCACAAACCCTTGGGCAGTAAAAGAGTAGGGGTTCGAACATCGAACATTGTTGTGCCATGAAATTAAATAGCTTTGGCAGTGTAAAGTTTATCTTCAGTCTCGCTAGCAATTGCGAAATTGTTATGACTATTCCAATTAGTATGTTAGTAGATACTAGTAAGCCTATTACTGGCAAATAAATTGTTAAAACGGCCAGTGGCAAAAGCCATACAATTCATAGATGCTATTTGTGGTGGAGGTAAACTTAATAAGAAACGTTAGTCAGTTTTACACAATGCTCAATGGTGTCTAGCGAAATAATCAAACTAGGCGTGATGTTAATGCGTGACAAAATTATATTATGTCGAGACGCTATACTGACACTGAGCAAGATGTATAATTTCGTGGCGTAGTGGTTAACAACACTGCGTCTCATGTGGAACACCAGGGTTCGAAACCAGTAAGGGCAATTTTACGTTGAGAAATGTTATTCTTAAATTGTTGCACTATTGGCTGCACAGTCTTTCAGAGTGGTGAACCCCTCCCCATCCTCACTTCTGACAGACCCATCCTCTCTGACCTGATGCCAATTGATCTAATTAGTTATGTGATATTCCACCTGTTTTTTTTTTAGCATTACATAACTTTTCCAGTCTTCTGTTGCCTCTCTCCCAACTTTTTTGAAACATGTTGCTGGCATCAAATTCAATGCAGGCATATGTTTATCAAGAAACAATACACTTTCTAAATTTCAACATTTGATAAGTCTTTGTACTATTTTTAATTGAATATAGGGTTTAAATGATTTGCACATCATTGCATTCTGTCTTTATTTACATTTTATGCTGCGTCACAACTCTTTTGGAAACAGGGTTGTACACTTCATGAGAATAATAGAAAGAAGAACAAAAACAAATATAGCTGCAAGCAGCAATTAGGGGTCCAAGCAAACAGAGCGCAAGACAAGGATTGGCCACGCAAGCCCGAGAGTAGGCCCAGCAATTCGTTTTTGCATTAGGTGTTAATGAGCGTTTAAACAGATTTTCTGAAACAGTGCCCCCACGTGGCCGATCAGCGCCACACACCACGGGCCTCTTTTGCATCTTGTTCCGACCACAGACACCAAGTTTGGTGACAGTCGGACAAACGGTTGCTGAGAAACGCCCTCACTTCCTGTGGAATTCTCAGACGCAGGAAGTTGTTGGCACATGACATATGCAGTCCTCCCATGCACTCCATTCCGACCACTGATACCAAATTTGGTGACAATCGGACAAACGGTTGCCGAGAAACTCACTTGCTTCCTGTTTGGCGCCTTGCCGCCATATTTGATGGGCTGCAACGGGCAAACGATTTTGCAAATCAAAAATCCACCAAGTATCTTTTGTTAGGCTTCGCCTGTAGATCATCTCTGCCAAGTTTCGGGAAGATTGGACAAAATTTGTGACCTGTGAACATTTTTAGAGCTTTAAAAGGAAGTTGAATATTGCGGAAATACAAGATATTGGAACTCGATGTTCCAAGAGGCAATTTTGTTTAGGATACTGCCAGTCACATTGTGAGATAGGTTTGGTGATTTCAGCTCCAAGGAGCACAAAGATATTGCTGTTTGAAAAGCTCAAGTTTGACGACACACTGTAGCGCCCCCCAAAGGCCGATCTTGCCCAAACTTTTACTGGTTGTTGGGGGCCTATAAGACTTTCTATTCATCAAGTTTCATGGCGGTCAAGCATTTCTAAAAGCTTTAATTGATAGCTAGAATTTGATTGGCCCGTGGCGGTCACATGGTTTGGAATGCCGACTCCCTATTTGTTGTAGTACAAGAACCTATTGCACTCATGCAACTCACCAAGTTTGGTTGAAATATCTGTTTGCGTTTAGGAGTAATGAGCCTTACAAGTGGCTTTTTGGTATAGTGCCCCCATATGGCCGATTAGTGCCAAACAAGGCAGGCCTCCTCTGGTTCTCCTTCCGAACATGTGTAGCAAGTTTGGTGCCAATTGGACAAACAGAGGCTGAGATACAACATCACGTATAGAATTGCGGCTTCGCCGCCATTTCTGATTGGCTGCAACGGGCAAACAATTTTGCAAATAAAAAATCCACCAAGTATATTTTGTTACGCTTTCCCTGTAGATCATCTCTGCCAAGTTTCGGGAAGATTGGACAAAATTTGCGAACTGTGAAAAATTTTTGAGATTTTTCACAAAATCCAAAATGGCAGAAAATCTAGTTAAGCGCAAATTAAAACGGCCTCTAGGAAGTTTGTTCAGCACGTGGTCATGCATCATATGACACTGGTTTCATGTCTCTAGGCCAATCACAGCCTGAGTTATAAGCGTTTGAAAATCGCGACTTTGACCCGATGGTGGCGCTAGAGGCATTGACCTATGGACACCAAAATTCGTTTTTGTGAGTTTGGCAGAGCCCTCTATCGATGTGCCAAGTTTCAAAAAAAGTTAACCAGTAGAAGTGGGAAGAAAGAGAATAATAATAATAATAATGAAAAAACTAACAATTACAATAGGGTTCCCGCAGCTTCGCTGCTTGGACCCCTAATAATAATAAAAAAACCTAACAATTACAATAGGGTTTCCGCAGCTTCGCTACTTGGACCCCTAATTAAGGATAAAGATAGTTGGCAATCTGTATCAGTATTTTCATTAGTGTCGACTTACTCTACACAAGTACATGCTGTTCATGAAATTGTATAGGGAGTGAGGAATGCTTGTTCAATCAGAGTAAGAGGATCTGAACAGGGCAAAAAAAACATTTCCTGTAGGACCCCTGCAACCTAAGCTAGAAATTGATATATTACATATTACAAAAGTAAAACCTTTAGGCAACACACATGGTCAGCACATCATAGAAATTTGTTCTGTGACTACCAAGTCTTTTCTGAGGTTGTCTCATCACAAAATTAAATGGCAGTAACGAACAACTAGATTAGAACACCAAACTAACAAACACCTTATTGGAGTCCAAGGGGGTGTATATGTTTGAGAGCCACTGTACATAGATCCTAAAAAACTGTGATTATCAAATCAATCCTTTAAGATGCCATCTTACCATGCAGTTGATATAGATTGGGAATATATTATTACATGCATTTGTTCTGTTTCTAGAGGGACCAAACAACGTAACGATCATAGGCCCTGACCTGATGACTCAAGGGTACTCTGAGAGCTTCCAGTGTCATGCCAACTGCCGTCCCTCCTGCAACTACACCTGGACAAATAACCAATCACTTGAGGCAGACGGGAGCGATATTACTATAACTCCCTCAGAGTTTGCAATGTCCGTGAAACTGAACTGCCAGGCAGAAAACAGTGTGTCTGGTCTATACGCTATGGCAAGCAGAACCATCCCTGTGACATGTAAGTTATTGAGTGGTGTAGGTTATTGACTGGGTTCTGAGGCATGTCAACAGTTGAGTTCCAGAGCCTCATGTCTATGCCAAGGCACACTGATGCTGTTCTGGTGGCTTGTGGCCCAACACCTTTCTGAGATACTTCATGTTGGCTCATCCTTTAATTAGTACAGAGCTTTCCCACAGATTAAGTTGTTGGAATGTAATCTAAAACGATTTGTTCGTAAAGAACATATTCACATATCAGCGAGGAATAGAACATGGAAGTGTATCTCAGATAACGTATTGAACTGTGTGCTAACAACAGTAGGCTATTGGGAGCTTCCTCATTCCAATCTAACAATTCTCAGATGCTCTCCTGTTCTTATTGTTTCACAAGTTCTACACCCAAATCAACAGGTTGATTAATCAATCAGGGAACGACTTAGCATCAGTTGGTCCATCAGAGGCTGAAATCATTGGTCCAGATGTCGTTGTCGTCGGCGTCAGGTCTGAATTTCAGTGCTCTGCCAAATGCATTCCCAGGTGTGACTACCGCTGGATCTATGATGGTCGGACTGTCAATGGCAGCAAGATGGAGATGACGGCCAACAGACACGTGAAGTCAGAGATGATTACGTGCAGTGTTGAAAATACAGTCTCGGCTCATTCTGAAGTGGTCCGCAGGACCATAAGGGTGGAAGGTACAGCAAAACACATTTCAGTACTGACCACAGCTTCTGTAACTAGACCATAAACATGGTGTTCATGGTCAGCCACTAACGTTTTCTTTGTTCATTTTGTAATGCTCGTGTATGTTACAGAAAAATCCAATGCCACAAAGGCGACACAGATTATGGCGCTGTTCCTGTTTGCCCTAACAATCACACTCGCCAGTGTAATCTCACCGTGATCCAGCAGAGGGCAGTGTTGTACAAGGAGGTGAGCACCTCTTCATGTGCACATCTGAATTACTTGAAATGTCATTATTATTACAATCAAGTGATAGCACATTTGGCTTATTGGTGACCAAATGTTATTATGATTATTGATGTAGAATGGCTTTGCCAAATGTGTTACATCACGGTTATAGCCTCTCTATTAAGTGTTTAATGAAGAAACAATTAATTGAGACCTATTAGCATCTTCTTGCAATGTGCAACCTTATTCCAGATTTAAGATGGAGTTTAAAGCTGCCATCATGGAAGGCCGACTGAATGTCAACTCTACGTCAGAGAACGTAGTTCAGATTAAATGTTTTAAGTAAACGGTTTAAAGTAAATATTGTTTGTTGACTTTGTTCAAATGATATCTGTCCCAATATCTGCCTAGAAATTGCATTCCTGCAATAAAATACATGAAACTTTTATTACTTAAGTTGAAACAATAATCATCATGATAAAAACAATAATTCTATAGTTCCATAATAAATCCCAATTGATACTACATACAATCCCATCCAGCTGATGTGTAGCATCAACTTATACCATCAAACATTAGGGGACCACCCCGAATATCAAAATTTGGATCTTGAATGTAAATCCTGACTACAGTCCAAACTAAATATGGCGAAGCGGCATTTAGCAGTTATGCTGCATACAACAGGAATAAACTACCAGAAGATCTTAGACGTGCCCCAAACCTATCACTTTTGAAATCCAGGTTAAAAACACGTCTTTTCACGTGACTATGACTGAGCTCTTAAACTTAACCGCACCGTGAGCCTTACAGCTTTTCTAGCTTCCTCATGGAATCTTTTATGGAATCTACCAGTTGTTTTTATTTCGTTTTAAATCTATTTCTATTTTCCTATTCTATGTAAAGCACATTGAATTGCCTATTTGATGTTTTTATTCTAGTATTTGTTTTTATTCTATTGTATTTTTCTTTGTAAAGCACACTGAATTGCTTCTATGTAATTTGTTCCTTTTTGATTATCACAGATTATATATCATGAGTTGGTAGAGTACATAAGAACAATTTTCCAGAGGTGATGTATTGTATCTACACACACCCTGTCTAACTTGTTAGGTTCCTCCATTTATAATACTCTTACGTTCGAATAGTTACATTTGTGTGCATCTAGGATAAAATGAATAATAACTTTGATTACAACATATCCTTTGGCTATGAATATACTGTGGTTGTTACGTTACATCACAAAGCTCAGCATCTCCATAATGAGAGAAACAGATTTAAACACGTCTGCACATTCGAGCAGTAACATTCACTGGGTCTGAATAGAATAGGCAGATGTTGGCAAATAAAGTGAACGCTCCATTGCTCAGAAACCTCAGGTAACTGGGCAATATTAAAAGGCTCAGCAGGAGCAGAAAAATGCCTAACAATTGCCTAAGAAACTAAAACAGTGCAGTAGAGCTGATATCCACCATCTAGGTCAAAACACTTGTGCTAGCCTTTAGCTAGCTCCTTTGGGTAATCCTGGGTCTCACTTCTGAAATCATTACTGAGATGATCGTTATCCCCTTTTTTTTCCTGTTGTATAAGAGAACAACTGTTGTGCTGGCATTTGTCCGGTTCTCAGAAGGAGTACCATGTCTCTCCGACACACACTGTCAGGTACCGCTCACATGCTTGGCTGGTAAGACACTACAACTGTTACAGTAGATGTCAACATTTGGTCATGTCGTTTCTACTGGTAAATAAAACATTTACATAATGTCTTGACAATTATTTTTTAACCTAGCGGACGTAGAAAGAAACTGCATGTAGCAAAACATGCTTATTAATTATATTTTAGATTTCTCTTTTTTTTATCATTAGGAACAATTGCCAGTGAAAAGAGAGCAGGGTAGGACTCCAGAGAAAAATTACGTTTCTTCCATCAGTTAAGCAGAGTGAGCTAAAGCCTTTTGGTGGACCATACCTAAATGACATTTGGAGAGAAACATTTCAGCATTTTTTTTGCAATTCAAAAATGTTTCCAATTTTGTAAACACATTTCATGACATTCTACAGGAGATAAATAATGAATACCCTTTTTATTTGTTTTACTGCATATTTCTTTCCAGTCTACCAATTTTGCCATCAGATGCAGAGAAAATGTGTATTTCTGCAATTTTAGAGTTTGTAAAGGCTCTTAAAGGCCTGAACAGGATACACAAAATACATACAACTCAACAAAACACGTACTTAACAGTTCCCTAAAGACAATGCAACAACAGAAATAAAAGTAAATACAAACTGAAAATAAGGCCTCCAGTAAGGTCAGATTGTAGAAGTTGTGAAATATTTTAAATATTTCAATACCTGTGTGTGGGGGGGTTCATAAAGTGGACAAAGACTGCAAAATGAAAACAATTATGCTTATAACTAATTAGTATGCATATGAAGGACAGTACTAACTTAAGAAACACGTTTTAATACTAGTCCCATGCTAAAACGGTAAACACTAGCTCTTTCCTGTTCTTTTCTTGCATATCCAAGGATTTTTCTACTGGCCTATCTTTTTAAAAATACATTTTCTAGTTAGTAGTCAATTTCCAGTAGACCCCCATGTCTTTCATATATATTTATTTTCATTTATATGTATTTCCTATATTGTGTTTACTTCCTTACAAATGTTACAGTCCATTTGTGTATTGCCACAAATTAATGGTTTTCAACATGTAAAAATGCGATTTTGTTAGAATCTCTGCTCATTTATCTGCAATTTTATTGATCTTCAATGAAGACTGAGCCAAATATTAGGTTATCACACTAAACATGAGGAAAACAAGTGTTCCAACTACAGCCTACAATCTGATAACTGGTATGTCAGCTATTCAGATTAGATGGCAAGGCTGTAGCTGGAACACTCTGGTTTGGCCATGTCATGCATAGTAAGACATTCGTATGGTATTACATCAGGTTACAGACCTTCCAATATGGCAGCCAGAATTAACTGATGCATTTACATACAGCTAGGTTTGGATTAGCAACATGTAAATAAGCATTAAAAAAAAAACACTACTTCAACCAGGTTGTAAAAAGCAATATCGCCGATTCTCCACTCACATCACACTCCATACATCTTCTGCAGTGCTCCAACTGAAGCGTCTTTAAGTCCAGCTTGGTGAAGACAGTCAAACAATTCTAGTAGGACTAGAAGAATGACAAAAGAAAAAGATGTCAGTTACAGCTGTGTAATCATTTTGCACTGAGGCTAAATGAATGAAGGTGGAACTGTGCCAGATGAACAACAAATCAGTACCTTTCTTCTCCGGGTTGGACATGAACATGACAGCCATGTGGAACCGCCTCACACTGGCCAGACTCCTGAGGATTTCCAGTATGATAGAGGGTTCTTCGTTCCTGTAGGAGAGTTGACATTAATACAGTGCTCAATTTGATAGGACAATGTAATAACTAAAGGATGACCCACATAGGTTTATCAGAGCTGATGATGATATCACTTTATGGGGCCTAAGGAGGCCAATAGTTGTTATTCAATATCCTTGAATGTTACGATTTGATTACACTATTTCCCAGAGGTAGCCATGTATGCATTAAAGATTCAGTGCAGTAAAAAAAAAAAAAAGAGAAAAGAAAAAAAAGAGGATTTTCCTGTTCAAAGTTTTTGGTATCGCTCACTATGGCAATTAATCCGTTTAAAAATACTCTAAGTTCCTGTCAGGGATCTTGCTGCTGACTATCCCAGGACATGAGCAGTATCCTTCTGGGACACCCCCTAGCTTGGAGTGAGTGGCAACAGGACAGCCACAGAGTTAACATTAGCGGTTCCATGTGGATTTGCAATATAGAAAGACTAACAGAAGAATCCAATACTGGCCTGATGTATAAGCAAACCCAGATATTGGTAGTTTTCTAGCGATATCTCACAGTAATTATATAAGTCGTGACATTTGTAATACTGTGGTATTGGTACAGAACTTACTTGATGTAGAACATTTGTAATGTTCTTAGAATCTGATTGAGTATGTCTGGTTCAAGAGAGCTCTGGAAGATCTTTGCATACGCCTGAGGCTCGATTTGCTAAAAACAGAACACAGTCATAGAAAATAAAACCAGTCCTTTTTGGCACTGACACGCTTTTCTTGTTGTTGCAGAAACATCATATTGCTGTATATTAATTTAGTTGTGCATAAATGGAGCGCTAAACAAAAGACCAGGTCTCCCTTGGAAAACATTACCTATAGTGTTGTGTGAACTCCTACCTTCAAATAATCGTAGATGGCTTCAGGGTTATTTCTAAAGTTCCTGAAGTCCGCCTCAAGTTGGAAGCTGTTAGTGGGGGCAGGGGGTATAGCCCCGGACTCTGCTGTGGGGGTTCTAACTGGTAGTTCTGTTGATTTGCTGACGGTGGCCTGTTCATGCTTCCTGGTCTGTGCTCTGACAGCATCTCTTTCGCCACCTCTGATATAACAAAACATCCTTATAGAGTTTCAATTGACAAAGGCCTAGCAGTGACATTAAAAACAAACTAAAAACATGAATCGACAAAATCATGGAGCGATGGGTTTGGGATTGAACAAGAAAACCCACTTACGTGACGTGGGGCTGAGAGGGAGTGTTTGAAATCTCTTCAATTTTCAGGATCTTAGCGCTAGTGGGCGGAGACGCCTCACCCTGGACATCTTTGTTGATTTCTGTAATGGAAGCGGTCTTCTGGGCCCTACTGACGGTGGCAGTGGTTGAAGTGAACACAACAGACTGCTCCTCCTGGACCAGGTCCTTTCCACCCACCTCCTCAATTTCCACTCTCCTCAATGGCTTCTGAAACACAAGGAACCCAACAGCAACACTCAACTTTCATAAACTGTTTCTAATGTGACTCCTTCTAGCTAGGTATGGATATATCGCAATGAGAATATTGTCCCGGTTAATCGTAGAGACGTACGGTTGACCGCAGATGAGGTGGTTTGTTGATGGGCTCTACTGTCCTCCGCTGTGTATGCTTCTCTGTTGCCAGCAGACCCCTGGTGACCATGGCCTTTGCAGGAGAAAAGAGATGCTATGTCAAAGCGGAGGAATACTGTAGGAATTATCACACTAAAAAGGATTATTGAACCACACCATACTTACACTGGTGATCTTCTTCAGCTCATTTAATGCTTGTTTGTTTCCTGGTTCCAGCTTCAGGACCTCCTCAAAATCTAAAATAAAAAACATTTCCATGACTATAAAACTCACTCATATACCTCCATCTGCACAAGGCTATTTGATGGAATACCTACTAATAACGTTACCAATCTTTGCCTGTATAAAGTACCTTCTTTAGCTTCTTTCAAAAGTCCCAGTCCAGACCTGGCCGTCCCTCTGCGGGCAAACGCCTTTGAGTAGGTCCCATCCAGGGCTATGGCTTTACCGCAGTCCTCCTCAGCCTCTTTAAATCTGAAGAGAGAATCAGGCTTAATCCAGGCACAGCTTTGACTGAATTTACACACAACAATTCCCGCTTAACCAGCCTCCCCCGTGGTATACCTCTGCAGCTTTAAGTAAGCCATGGCCCGGTTGGCAGGCAACAAGACATTGGTGCTGTCCGCTTCCATGCCCTTACTGTAGCAGTCCACGGCTGCCTCATATTTCCCTTCTTTAAAGTATGCGTTCCCCTGAAAGAGTCTGGATTTAGAATGGTGGCATTTACTTCTAAAACAACACACTTGAAACAAAAAGGCTAATTGCACACTGTAATACAGCAGTGTTGTGTCAATGACAGCTGCATAAGTTCACTTAGTCAATGGGTAACACAAAACCTACAGTATGTAGTCAGCCTGAATCTACATAAAAACATATCGGTGGGTCTACCCGGTCTTTCTGCACCACTGCCTCCTGTTTTTTCCTCTGTTCCTCCATCAGCTGCTGTTGCTTTAGGTCCACAACAGCAGTGTCTGGGCTTTCTGCTTCTCCACCCAATTTAGCAATGGCCTACAGATCGAGAGGAGAGGTTAGAGAGGAAATCTAAGAAAGGGATACAGAGGTACTAGCATCAACACCATATATCAAGGATACCCCACCTCTTTACATTTCTTCACTTCATTCTGTGCCTCCACGTTCCCAGGATCCAGCTTGAGAACCATTTCATAATCTTTTTATGTAGAGGAAGCAGGAATTAAACAGAAAAATAAACTACTGTTATTAAATAGTGAACAACATAAAACAAATGTCCTCTCTACTGGACTTTTTTTGAAAGCATGCTTTGTAATGTTAATCTGTTACTCCTCACCTTCTAGGGCTGATACATAATTTTGCAGGGCAAATCGACACGCTCCTCGTCTTGAAAATGCTTTGAAATAGTTACAGTCCAGAGCAACTGATAAGTTGCAGTCAGCTTCAGCAACAGAAAACCTGATAAACAGAAAAAAATAATTCACCTAAATAATATTGCAATTTAAAATCAAATATTTACATTACATAAATACCACCATTATAGGGATAATTAGGGGGTGTGGCTTACTTCTTTAGTCTGAAGAAGCAAGCTGCTCTGTTTGTTGGCAGAATTGGGTTGTAAGGGTCTGCGTCCATTCCCCTGGTGTAACATTCAATGGCATCACCATACTTCCCTTCTTTAAACAGCCGATTACCCTTAAAACATTGAAAATAGAAAATAACATTTGTACTCCTTTAAAGCAGTAAAGAAGTAACATAATACTGACTGATCATTGACTACTACAACAGACACTGGCGATAGTAGTTAACAAGGTAGCAGTCGAAAGGGACCTAGTGTTGGTAGCGTACGAGTACTTGGTCTAGTCCCACAGACATTTCCTGTCCAGCCCAGTGTCATTTTCCTAAAAGCTGAGTTTGATTCCATACTTTCTCCTTCTCAGCAAGGGCTTTGTCTCGGTCAGTAGGAGGGACTCCAGCTTCCTCCGATTCAGAGCCATTTGACTCAGCAGCACTGTCCTCTTTATCCATGGACTCCAAAGCTGTGTCCTATCAGAAGACATTTTAAAAACATATTAAGTGTAACATTCAGTTTAAAGCAAACAGACGGAGGTCAATTTGAGCCACACAAAAGTACATAGAGCTACGTATGAAGTATGGTGTGGCCTTAAGAACTAATAATTGAATGCAAACAGACAAGATCCACCGGATCCATTACCACATCAAATTTATCCCACGACTGATAATCATAAGACTTTATTCTGGATGCTGGCTTGGATTCAGTCTTTGCATTTTTGTCTAATGCCTTCTTTTTCTCTCTCTTTTTGTAGTCCTTGTTTCGCACTGGTGGGAGGATTTTCTAAAAGACAGAAATAAATGTTCTAGCGTACATAAATAACACAACCTTAACTCTGTAGATAAGTTTCACATTTAAATACTTTAAAGTGTAACATACTCGAGATTTGCTGACAATACCGGTTCTTAGTTCCTCATCCTTCTTCTTTATGTCAGTTTCCCAACTGTCAAGATCTTTCATGAAGTTATGCAGGTCTTCTGCATTTTGTCGCATTTGCAGTTGGAGTTCAATGGCTTTGTTTCCAGACATGCCTACCTGTTAAATACATTGAATACATAATAACCTACTTGGTTTTGACAAGACAGGGGGTTTAGATGTTCATTTTAACGCCGATCTAGCTAGTTACTCCACATAACGCGAGCCTGTTTGGACACCGCACTGCCATTACCTGGCAGTTAACGTTGTCTCAACGTTACGTGGAGCTAGCTGGTCACTGTAGCCAAGAAACTATCAGTGAGACACGTTCAAAGTTGTTTTATTAAGTTATTGACGAAATGAAATTAAAAAAATAGCGTGTTTGCCTACAGTAACTAGCTGCTATAACAATTCACAGTTACAGTTGTGAAATTAGCTAGCATAGCCGAAATGTTCAGCTCATGCTGAATGTCATGTTTCTATTGTCGCGCTGGGACCCCTGGGCTGGGACCTGCAAACAAGAGTTGGCAAACTATAGACGAATATTTATTATATTATTGAGTACCTGTACGTTCGTCCCAAACAGATCGTAATTTCTATTTAGCACTTAAAATGAGGATGACTAGCTAGCATTTAATTGTAGCTAAAAACTATCATCATACTGTCGTTTTCTGTTTGTGCTCAGCGCCATGACAGCACATCCCAGCAACCTTTGCGTTGTCGGCTTACACCCGAGATAGCTTTGGTGAGATTGGAAACCTTGCTAGATCGTATTACTGTAGATATTTTACAGAAATTAGGAGATAGGAAACATATATGGAATGCAACAACGTAAGCTCTCAGTCGCGTTCAGCGTCACATAAAAAATATGTACATATCGAAGATTTAAGAAAATATGTAGAATGTTGTGCTTTTTAATGAGGTCACTTGAACATTGTCATTCGTATAGATATATACATTTTACATACATTAATACTGGATATTTTTTTAATCGTGACATTAAGAACTTTTGAAGAAAACGTGAAGTTTCTTGATTCATACCTGTCTAAGGTTAAGCTTAGCAGCCGCGACACACCTTGACAACGAGATTCATTTTCCTACATCTCATCACATACAGCAAAACAGACAATGTCCGTGTTCGAAAGGACCAAAATGACTTCACGTGTCTGTCTATGGTCAACTGAGTAATTTATTAAACCACCCTGTAATGGGGTTCCATAGTCTACCAGCAGGAGTACCACTGCATCAAGTGCAATTTAGAGAATGTGTGCATTTATTTAGCAAGTGATACCAGGTGATCCTGATTGATTACGAAATAGCAGTCGCGTTATGATCCTCTCGAACACAGCCATTCATTGTATCTTTCAACTTTCACCTCTGGCTTACCGCGTGATTTGAGAACTGAGAACAAAGATGTTGTATTATGAGGTTAGGTAGATAATGCTTCTCCAATATAAATCTCCGTCCACGCTTGTTGGGATGTCATGGCGACGCTCATGCGTAAAAAGACGTAATCGTTGCTACAGCTTTGTCACGTTAATCTGCGCATGTGCAAACCATAAAAATGACAGCACTCCTTAGATATAATATGTTTTTGACAAAACTGAAATCGTTTCATTTTGTCACTTTGACTTTGTTGTAATAATGCCCGTTTTGACTAAGTAAGATGTTGGCTCGAATCAAGGTTTTGCATTTAGATTTCGATAAATTTACCTCGAAATCTATTTTTTTTCATTCCTCCCATTTACTTGTGCAACTCCAAACCCAAGTCTAGTCTGTCGAGTCTACTTAGATAGCGTTTCAGGAAGTACTGCGTTGTTGCGCCCCTAGTTTTAACACTCCTGTGTTGAAAATGACCTCTTGTCGCCTGTTAGCTAGCATTTTGTTAAGCCCCAGTGTCACTAGCTAGGCTGTGCTTGTTCCTAGAAGCAAAAGTGGCTATCTTCATGCAATGGATCAAACTAAACAGCAAGAAGAGGACTATGGATATAACCTATTCCCGGAGAGGACTTCGGGAAAGTTTAAAAAAGGATCGATTGCAGAAAGCTTGTTCACGTTCAATCACAAATGTCAGGTCATGCTACAATTCGCAATAGAAACAAGTAAGTTATAACAGGATAGCTAACAAGTTATGTCACTACTCTATTCTCCAAATATTACATGGAAGGGGTAATACTATCTAAATGACAAGAGATAGACATTAAGCCAGTTCGCAGCTTGTACTTTTCAGACCGGGTAGTTTTCGATGTAGCACAACAAACATGTTTGTTAAACAAAGTTGTCGGCTGGAAAATTCCAATTGATTGCTGTACTTTAATTATTATTGTTTAACATAGATTAAGATGCCTCCATAGGACCCAAAAGGCAATTTTTAGCATGGACATCGCCCTCGAAGGAATCTGCTATTTTAATGTAGTCAAGTGGATGGGTCTTTATCCTTCCAGATAAAGTTTATCCCTCTAGATGACCAGTTGAACTAGTTGGGACTTTCAATTAATTGACATATCGTTCCTGATGACCCGGCTGGAGTCATGTCAAACCTGGAGTCATGTCAAACTGGGTAATCATAAAGAATTAATTTGTAAGGCCTACACACTTTACTATAATAAATAGTACATGCTTTCATTGATCTCACACGCCATAAAAGGATCTGTGCTGGGATTTGTCCTGTTTTATGATGTTGACTGTTTGCTGTCGTGTTGCATGATTACGCCTAATCTCAGTCTGTACATTGTAGGTCCATATGCAAAACTTCTCCTTGGAGCCATGAAAAGCTCAGGCTGGTAAGTACCAGCAAAAAACTCAACACAGCTCTTTGATATATTTCTCTCAGGATGACCCTGATTTGTAATTTCATAGTAATGGGCCAGTGAAAACCAGCATTTTAAAAATATCCTGTTAAATCAGAATTGCCTTTCTTCATTTACACATACATTTCATGATCTTAAGCAAACCAAATAAATATAAAACATTTTGAGGAGTTATTACTACATATCATACAAAATGGGTGATGTAGTACACTTTTAAATGACATAGTACACAAATAATAGTGAGTTTTGTCTTATAAGCACCCCTTTCACAACTACTGACTGACATATGAAAACTCCAGAGCACAAAGTTAAGGTCCTCTTCACATTAAGTAGAAATATTGGGGTGAAAATGAAATGTGCGTAACACTGCAACGGGAATAGCATAAGTCAAAATATAGTTCTCAACCATATCACAGGTTTAAATAATGGAAACAAATCAAACTGTTGAATAATGCAACAATTCATGAGCCTGTGCATACAATTCAAGGGCTTATTTTATCATCTGTAAGCTACACTCATTACATTTTGCCTTCAAGACAAAAACACTAGTTGGTAAGAGTGCTTCATCCAGGAATGTTAGCCTAACAAAAATGAACAATTAGCCTACCCCTGTGGTTATTTCACAGCCCATCTAAAACAACTTTTTACAGGTGATTTATTACTATGGTGTACCCTACAGCAAAGGGCTTGGATTAGTTAGGCTAGCCTACCAGATCATGAGACACTCTGGGCCCTACGAAAAGAGGTAGACCCATGACTCTGGTATCTGTAGTAACTCCTATGAAATCACCCCCACGACTCTGGTTGAATGATGTATACTACTGATTTGGGGTCACTTAGAAATGTCCTTGTTTTTGAAAGAAAAGCACATTTCTTGTCCATTAAAATAACATCAAATTAATCAGAAACACAGTGTAGACTTTGGTAATGTTGTAATTGACTATTGTAGCAGGAAACAGCTCATTTTCAATGGAATGCCTACGTAGGCGTACAGAGGTACGGTGCACAACTGAGCAACAGGACAAATACATCCGTGTCTAATTTGAGAAACAGATGCCTCACATATCCTCAATTGCCAGGTTCATTAAATAGTACCCACAAAACACCAGTCTCAACGTCAACAGTAAAGAGGCGACTCAGGGAGGCTGGCCTTCTATGTAGAGTTGCAAAGAAAAAGCCATATTTCAGACTGGCCAATAAAAAGCAAAGATCAAGATGAGCAAAAGAACACACACTAGACAGAGGAAAATTGGAGAAAAAAGTGTTATGGACAGACAAAACTAAGTTTGACGTGTTCGGATCACAAAGAAGAACATTTGTGAGACGCAGACCTAATGAAAAGATGCTGGCGGAGTGCTTGACGCCATCTGTCAAGCATGGTGGAGGAAATGTGATGGTCTGGGGGTGCTTTGGTGATGGTAAAGAGGGAGATTTGTGCATGGTAAATGGGATCTTGAAGAAGGAAGGCTATCACTCCATTTTGCAACACCATGTCATACCCTGAGGATGGAGCTTGATTGGAGCCAGTTTCCTCCTACAAAAGGACAGTGACCCAAAGCACAGCTCAAAACTATGCAAGAACTATTTAAGGAAGAAGCCGTCAGCTGATATTCTGTCTATAATGGAGTGGCCAGCACAGTCACCAGACAACTAGAATGCTAAAGGTCTGCAAGGCTGTAACTCTTGCAAATGGAGGATTTTTTTGACAAACACAATTATTATTTCTAACAACGTCAATGCCTATATTTTCTATTCATTTGGCTATACTTCCTATTCAAACTCATTTCATGTATGTTTTCATGGAAAACAAGAAATGTCTATGTGACCCCGAACTTTTGAATGGCAGTGTAGTTATCACCACGCAATATTACAAATGGAAATGCATATCCTATTTACATGATTTTTCAGCAATCAACACTGTAGATTTACCCTTGGTGGCAGGACTTGGCTTCCATAGTTATCTTCCTGTGCAGTTGGAAAAACATTTCACTATGTAACAGACTATCTGTAGATTTCAGCCGTTTCAAACACACCACATTGTTGGGGTATCACCTGAACAAGGCGCTTCTGTTCGCATTGGCCTGCTTTGATCGGCTAACACTGCCAGACCTTCTGGTACCTATTCTGACAGTACTTTAGTAGTAAATATACTCTATCTTTCCGCTAATATTCAAAATGCTATTTGAATATTTGAAGTAGTCTAGAGCCACCTTGCTAATGTACTCCATTCTAATCTCATATTTAATTTATTTCTATTTATTGATGTACCTTTATTTAAGCAGGCAAGGTGGTTACAAATAGAAAAATATAAAATACAGGATTAAAAACACGTAAGTTCAATACATAATATAGTGTATAATTTAGATAGTACTCCTTCCAAAAATAAATAAAATAACATTTCACAATAAATACAACACAATCATTAATTTCAAGCAGACCCATTTTTCTTGTACTGAAATCTCCAGTAACGCTCTAAATTCATTTATGGGTGCTAGGCATTCAAGCCTGACCTTATTTTGGAGCTTATTCCATCTAAATTTGGCAAGATTATTAAAGGCAGTTTTGCAGAGAGCTTCCAAAGCATCAGAGGGATCTCATTTGTTGAAGGATATCAGTCAGGAAAAGGGTACAAAAGAATTTCCAAAGCATTAGATATACCATGGAACACAGTGAAGACAGTCATCATCAAGTGGAGAAAATATGGCACAACAGAGACATTACCAAGAACTGGACGTCCCTCCAAAATTGAAGAAAAGACGAGAAGAAAACTGGTCAGGGAGGCTTCCAAGAGGCCTACAGCAACATTAAAGGAACTGCAGGAATTTCTGGCAAGTACTGGCTCTGTGCTACATGTGACAACGATCTCCCGTATTCTTCATATGAATGGGCTATGGGGTAGGGTGGCAAGACGGAAGCCTTTTTTTACAAAGAAAAACATCCAAGCCCGGCTGAAGTTTGCAAAAACAAACATCAAGTCCCCCAAAAGCACGTGGGAAAATGTGTTATGGTCTGATGAAACCAAGGTTGAACTTTTTGGCCATAATTCCAAAATGTATGTTTGGCGCAAAAACAACACTGCACATCACCCAAAGAACACCATACCCACAGTGAAGCATGGTGGTGGCAGCATCATACTTTGGGGCTGTTTTTCTTCAGCTGGAACCGGGGCCCTTAGTCAGGGTGGAGGGAATTATGAACAGTTCCAAATACCAGGCAATTTTGGCACAAAACCTTCAGGTGTCCGTTAGAAAGATGACGAGGAAGTTCACCTTTCAGCATGACAACGACCCAAAGCACACATCCAAATCCACAAAAGCATGGCTTCACCAGAGGAAGATTAACGTTTTGGAATGGCCCAGCCAGAGCCCAGACCTGAATCCAACTGAACATCTGTGGGGTGATCTGAAGAGCGCTGTGTACAGGAGATGTCCTCGCAATCTGACAGATTTGGAGCGCTTTTGCAAAGAAGAGTGGGCAAATATTGCCACGTCAAGATATGCCATGCCAATAGACTCCTACCCAAAAAGACTGAGTGCTGTAATAAAATCAAAAGGTGCTTCAACAAAGTATTAGTTTAAGGGTGTGCACACTTATGCAACCAGGTTATTGTGAGTTTTTTATTTTTCCCCCTCAAAGATTTCAGTTTGTTTTTCAATTGAATTGTTCACGTTATGGGTCACATTAAATGTGGAAAAAGTTCTGACATGATTTATCTTTGACTCATTCTTTTACATCACAAGAACCTGGCATTTTAACAGGGGTGTGTAGACTTTTTATATCCACTGTAGATTGTCCTGGGCTATGGATACAGACATAAAATTGTCCTGTAGTATTTCTTTTATTATCAAGATAGACAGGCTCTATATTGGTGAAGGAATCCAAGCATGATTGTTTCTTTTTATTTATTTTTTACTCTGAGTAATGTGTGTTTTAAATACTAATGTGCAGATATGTAATATACCTAGGGTGGTAATTTGAAGGTTAGTCAAATCTGAGTTACGCAACCTATTGAATATCAAGTATTTTGTTTTATTTGCATTCAATACTAATTTAAGATCTAAGAGGGACTTCTGTAATACTTTAGACTGTAAGTAGACAAATGCTTGGTTCATAGATGGTGCAGTGGGATATAGTAATGTTATCAGCATAAAAATGAATGTTACAACTTTTCAGTGTCACCAGTTAGATGTATATACAGCATGAACAACTGAGGCCCCAAAATCGAGTCCTGGAGTACACCTTGATGTACACAATTTTCATCATAATGGCCTTTTCGCGTCACAGCAACTTCCTGTGGGCTGGGGAGAGTTGAAGGTTAGGCCACATTTCACTAATAAAATAAATTTCAGAACATTACAGCCAACAGATGAAGATCTTAAAGTGAAAGCTTACAAAATAATTGAGTATGTATCAAGTATTTCAACATGAATTCAAGTTACTGTTATTGTTTTTGTCAGTAACAGCTTCTGGACAAATCCATACCGTGGCACATAGGCTATTTATATCTGTATACCTTTATGACCGTCCATACTACCAGCCCTAAGCTGGTCTTCCTGATATCACACTGCTAACTCAACCAGAGTGGGTTGGAAACAACACAACTGGAAACGAGCATACCACAAGACTCGTGGACATGTTTGGTTTGCCATGCTCAATATGAGAATCCGGGTTGCAATGACATAGCAGCACAGTGATACAGTGCCTTGATCCATGCTGCCAGTCAGGAAACACATATGGCCATAATCAATGTTCAGTAAAAATATTTGTAAAGAACTGCAATCCCACTTCAGTCACTTCTTTAGAGTCTGAGGAAAATTAAGGTTGAAGAGCATGCAAGTTTGTACATTTACAAATTTAATGTTTTTTCTGAAATGTTATCAGGTTACTAAAATTTTCCTTTGTGGATTTTCAATAAAAAGGATGATTTACATGTTTTTTTTGGATTAGTGCATTTGTTTTTCAGTGCTGTAAAAGACTGCTGTCAGCCAGATACCCATTCTGGCTTTGGCCCACTGCACATTTAGTTTATAGATTAGACAGTTCCTCTGTGAACCAAGGATCGTCTCTGCCTTTAACTTTTCCTGGGGGCCTGATTGTCACAGATTGTTGAGAACAGCTTATGGAAATAGGAGTAAGCCCATCACCTTGTCTGGAATTACTCCAGTCTGCTGCCAGTCACAAGCCTAACGTTTACGCAGCAAAGTCTGTTCACAAAACTGCATAAAATTCAGTTTGATTATTATCACAGGGGAAGGGATTTTAGTGTCCCTTGGCTTACTCACACAACTGTGTTAATGATATATTCTTGAACTGGGTGAATTCCAATATACAATAGCATCCTGTGGTATCATATTTTTCAAATACTAATGGTGATTTGACCCAATTATGACCACACATAGTCAATCATCATGAGACACTGTAGTAAACATTGGCCTACAGTAAATGGATTTTTCTGTCTGTTCAGTACAGTGAATAAAGACAGACATTTCTCCTGTGAAGACTGTGATGGGACTGTTAGTGGCGGTTTTGATGCAACATCATCCCAAGTAAGAGATATATCATGGTAAATAAGTACTTTCATGCCATACTGTACTGTTTAATGTGTATTACATTTGTAAGATAACAATTGATTTTTTTTCCCCCAAACAATTGTAGATTGTTTTATGTCAGAACAATATTCATCAGCAGTCCCACATGAATCGAGTTGTAACACATGAACTCATCCATGCCTTTGACCACTGCCGGGCACACGTTGATTGGTTCAACAACTTCAAACACTTGGCCTGCTCAGAGGTTAGACCAATAAATGAACATGCACGTTATGGGGGCTTGCGTTGTAATGTTGCTCAGTTCCGTGTAAATTAAATGAAGGTGTCTTTTTTGCCCCTTCTCAGATTCGAGCAGCCAATCTCAGCGGGGATTGCTCCTTCCACAATGAAGTATCAAGGTTCAACTTTGGACTCAAGAAGCACCATCAGGTAATCCCTGGAGAAAATAGAAATTTACTGCAGCCAAATTTCATTTGCCTCTCTGTTCAGGCTAGACTAAAACCCTACATCCTTACCCAAGCTCTTACCCAAGGAGAAGGCAGCTCCTGCACAGCCTATTCAATGGTTCAACTGGCTTCTTATTTGGCTTGCACCTTTTCTTTTTTCCCCCTTTTTTTTAGCACTGACTTGGCTGATCACTATTTTATTGACTAAAATGTACTTACTATTACTGGGTTGTGTGGTTGTCCAACCTGGGTATTTTGCAGTTAATTCTCTAAACATTGCTCTGGATAATCAAATCATTAACTCAGAAGACAAAATAAGAGTAGCATCTGATTGTAGCCTATTAAAACAGAGGAAGCGGTGCGTCCCCCTCCCCAAATGACCTGCTGCACACCTGAACCTCGTTTTGATTAGGATTGGAAACGATATGTC